>JAVLUZ010000141.1:5530016-5617087 GCA_036768485.1 Mermis nigrescens
TCGTAACCCTGGGCTTACTGTCAATGAAAATTCTTAAAATTTATGTTCAGTTGAACATAGTTTTCAACTCAGTCCTTCTATTTCCGCGTTTTACAAGTAATGAAAGTAATGCATTTGATGCCTGTATGGCAACAAAATAATTATATACATGACTTTCTTTGTGGTTGATTTTGTCGCCTCCTTATTAGCGTTCTTAGTAATACATGTCAATACATATGTATCTACATATGTGTTACTCCTGAGTAATGCCATATAAAAGCTTGTTCACTTCTTTCTATGAATAAACATTTGACACGCTAATAGATTCTCATATGACCAGTACACCCCTTGTTTTGATCTTTGCACCTCCATAAGTAACTCAATTTTGAGTTTTTAAACGTGGTTTGCTGTGACGTCTTGCCCTAGAAACATACTTTATTTTTATTTTATTTAATTTATCCTGACTTATAACCGGACAAGTGGGCGTGGGAATCTCAGACAAAATCAGTCTTTTACACTGTCCACTAGACTGTGAAGTTTAAACCTCTAGATCTAACTCCGTATTGGATTTAAAGTAGTTTGCTGGTAAGCCGAAAGTAGCCCTTAAGTCGTAGTACATTTCTGCTGGAATTATAGTCTGTTTCAATTGACTTTGCGCTTTTGTTTTTAATTTAACCGCAAGAATCAGGCTACAAAAGTGGTTTAAAATTTTGATGCAGTAATGCGGGCTTAAGCATGACATACGTCTCTAAATGATTTGGTATACTGTATAATTTCTAAGTTAAGGAGACTACATTTAAGAACTTTTGTAGCCACTTTAAATTTTTCCGAAAACCTCAGAGCTAAATGGAACGTACTAAAGTTTCTTAGGATTCATAACTGGAGTTGTTGGCAGACAAAAACAGGCCAGAATGTGTTTATTAACCCTCAGATTCTTCACACTCTTTACACTACCACTCTTAAAATAAGTCACTCTCAAATAAAGTGTCATCGAGCTCAGTCAATCGTCTACAATTTGAAAAAAACAAGACTAAACACATTGCAAAACTGAGTGGGAAAGTCGTGGGACAAGTCGAAATTCCGAACAATAACGTTACAGTAAAACTTTACACGCTCTATACACCATGCTTAGAAAAGTAAATAAAAAACTTGAAAAATCTAAATCGAGTTTTTTTATTATCTACTTTTGAAAAAAGCCGTACAATACAGAAGTACCCAGTGTTGCTGTAAGCAGGAGGTGCACAGGTGTTAGGAGCACACCTAGGCGTGGAGGAGCTTTGGGGGTATGCAACTCAAGAGAAACAAAAATACCTCCATCCCAGAAACACAAAACCCCTCCCCCACCCAGAATTCAATTTTGAAATTTTTTGCAATCTCATGATACTGTGGCAAACTTTCATATCATATAACACAATAGCATGGTTCAATAACCTATTATCATTCAATGTGAATCTTTTGATTGTAGTGATTTGTAAAACCAGTCTTTTTGTAACAATTCTAAACCTATGTATATTATATCTTGTTTCTCTAATGAAATGGTTAGTCGCTACAGTTTTGTGGGGCGATCTGCCCGATTTTCGCAATTCGCTCTTCGAACAAAAGTTTGGCTGGTTAATGTATGTACTGTGTGTACACGAGTTAATATTGGCGGTTTAATGAATTCCTAAGTGTGCGTTTGAATTTCAAATTCCGATATTACTTAACCCCCGGCCCTGAGTCTGTTTCACATTTTATTGTCGACTCTGTAGCACAAATATCACCTTGATTATATTTGAACATTTTGTCAATATGAACTTTGGCCTATCATATGCGATTGTATGCCCTTAGGCATTTGGATTTTGAATTGCTGTCGACTGAAATTATTTTGATAGAACGTATAATAATTGTATCAAAGATTTAGCCTAAATTAGCTGGACTGTTGAAGTTGATTAGAATCGGTACATGATTTTGATAAATTTTGAGCAAATGGACTGTAGCAGTATACATATTTGGTATAATACAAATGCTCATGTTGGCGATTAGAATTGCTATGATAGTTGGACTGCGGACCAAACTGTAAGTTTTATTTGTACCTATTTTTGTTGGATGATCGATGGTAAGGCAAATCTGCTTATCTGCTTCGACTATATAATTTCGAAGGTCTGAATTTTTTTAAACCAGCAAAATTTTTGCTGATGTAAGAGAAAAGAAGATGCAAAGACTACGTGATTGAGTTGATCAACTCAAACTGACGATAAATTGGCAGCAAGAACAAATCGCTGAATTAAATTCTGCCCGTAATGTAAACTCAGTAATTCCGGCGTCAAATATCCATATGGATATACCTACTGGTGAATTTTTCTTTGGCCGATCTGACAAAAATTTTGATCTTTGGGCCAACCGTTTCGCACGCCTTGCCCAAGTAAACACATGGGATGAAAGGAAGAAAAGACTTTCAGTACCAACATACTTTCGAGGGTTCGCAGAAATAGCATATAATGCTATTCCACTTGACACACAAACTAACATGAACTACACACAACTAATTGAGAAAATGCGAGAAAGATTTATACCTACTGGACACTCTGAGTTGAAAGCACTACAACTCCATAGTCGAAGACAGGCGCCCCAAGAACCTGTCCTAAAATACGCGCTTGATATTCAACAGTTAGCAATACAAGCCTATCCAGATGTGGATGCTAATAAACTAGACGCGCTTACTTGCCGCTATTTCATTGATGGCTTAAATAACAATATTTGGCGATCTGTTGCAGATCATAAACCAAAAACAATAAATGAAGCCGAACTTTATGCAAGACAAACTGAAACACAATTTAAAATCACACAAGATCGTTGCAATGATGAAGGACACAAGCATAATGTATACACTATCAATGCAACATGTAACACTTCATTCAAAAACCGACAACAATCAAACTACAACACATACAATAAATCTCAATCACGCTATCAGATAAATAAGAAAATCCGTTGCTATGAATGCCAGCAATTTGGCATATTGCTAAATACTGTCGTTTTAGGCAGCAGTGCATCCCACGAAACGGATCATTTCAGTCAAACTTTTACGTTCCAAAAAGGCCAGCAAGCTACTATGGCAGAACGTACACACAAAATTTTCTAACATAATGCCTACGCAAGACAGAGGAAATTTTAAAAATAACAGAGGAAGACCAATAAAGCAAAATTATTTTAGAGGATACAGAATTCCTCAAGCATATGCTGTCACTGAATAAATAGAGCATGAAAATCATCAGTTTGAAAGAAATAATTATAACATGGATGATAACTCCTATAATGACTATGATAATTCAGAAAGCTATCAGCATTCTTCAACGCCTAGACCAAATTATAGCCATGCTAATGTTCAAGTCGGTGCTACAGGTTCTTTGAGAATTACTTATGAACAAAATCATGAAAAACTTGATGAACCTGATGATACTATCTTTGTAACAAATATACGAGCCTCTAACACTCAAGAAAATCGAAACACAAAAGCTACCACAAATTTAAAAGAAAACATGGATATCATTTGCACTCTTAAGCTATTTAATGACTCAATTCAAGACACAATAACTACTTTACACTCACCAGCTGAAACAAAGTCAAATTCGTCAGCATCACTGAAGCAAAATATGCTTATGTTTACATACAAATGTATCATCTTCTTCATAAAATTGCTTGCATTAAACTTATGTACATCAGGAACCACAGCTTATAACTTTGTGAAGAGCACATATCAGGTTCACATTTTAAAATTCCTAAAAGCATTATCTGTAATATACCACAGCAAGCAGTGGTTAAGCATTTTTCTGGCCAACTTTGGGTACCAAACTTACAACCTGAAATGGTACAAGCTTATAAGTGTATGGCCATGAAAAGAACAATCTGTGCAAACACAGGTTTTTTCGGTTCCAGAGGCATGGTCAAGAATGAGGACAAAATGGTGTCACTCTTTCAGCATTGCTGTAAGCGTATGATAATCACAGAATTTTACCGTGGATCAAAATTATGGAATGTTAAGCCAAATGTTTGGTGCACAAATATATCTTTAAATATAGAGTATCAATACTTTTGCAAAGATATTTGCACTGAAGCTGAAAATGCAATTATCCAACAAGGGTGTGTGGCCACCTATGATGGTCATTTTGTTTCATCAAATCTAGAAGATATATCAGCATGCAACATGCATATGGGGCAATGCTTGTTAGAAGAGCAAGGCATTGTTATATGGAACAAGGAAGAACTCAAAGTTCCATGTCCTATTGTAACAGAAGGTCGTGATTTAGTTATACAGTCATCTGATGAGTATTTTGTAGTTGAAGAACTTCAACAAGCATTCACGCGGACTAAAAAATTGAAACCACCCACATACAGTTGTTTGCCTCAGCATCTGATTATGATGAATCAGAAAATCATTTTGCAGCTGTATGATTTGCAGTCTCTTTACATTGCAGCGCCTGACTTGAGCAAGCAAAAGCGTCAATTACCAAATGAGACACTAGAAAAAGCACCACAAAATTATCCACAAATGGATGAAATAAATACACAACTACAATATCTTGAAAGAAGTATCCGACTTTTTGAAACAGTAAGGTTTCGACAAATATGGATGCAGATATGCAAGCTAGCAGAAACACAACTACAAACTGTTCGACAATTGATACATCTAGATGCTACCATAGCAGCGCATCTATGGCTAAAAAGAACAGATATTGCTGCAAGAATAGTAGGTGAAGCTTTACTAGTTTGGCCTGGCACAAAAATTAAAGAGCATTTCATATTCTGGAATTACAAAGTAGGGATAGACTGCTTTGCATTACTTCCAGTTGTGGTCAATGAAACTATATACATTTGCACTGCCAGGTTCTAATGACTTAGTAACAACTTGCCCAAAGCTTCCTTGCTTTGAAGAACCAGGTAGTGTGCATTTTGATAATGCAACTAACACATGGTTAAGCCAAAAGGCATTGTTAATGTTAAACCCTTACTTCAAAGCTTAAACTTCTCAAATGAAACACCACACATTGTTTTATTTTATATGCACCACCCTTATTCAAAGATCACCAAGAACACATACCTTTCCAAGGTTCATTAGAAATCAAGTGGTTAGAAACATGGCGCCTACAACAACAAATGAGAAATTTAGTCAACTTCACATCAGAATTACATGTTGATCCCACAATTTTCAAACAAACTGTGGAAGAAATAGGCAATGGCTTGAAAGATGTAAATGGCATGTCAGTCTTTCTAAATGAAACAAGCAATACAAGGAATAGCTACAGGATCTGGTCATGTCTTTTCATCCATGACAGGAGGATTCATGCATCAGCTAACTAGCACATTAGTTTGTATCCTTGTAATAGCATTAGTACTAGGTACATTATACTGTGGAATAAGATATGGTTTTTGTTGCATTTGTTGTGAATGGATATGTGGAACAACTATCACATGGCTTAATGTAGAATTGGCGGACAAGCCACCTAATCTGAAATAATATAAAATATCATAGCTGGGCAAATTAAAAAAGACTCCATCTTAACTTGCACGTTATGAGAATTTGGAAACAGCAAAAACATTTTTCTCAACAAAGCTATTCTGGGCATGAAACGCTGCATTTTTGAAATGACCTACTTCGAATGATATCAAGGTGCTCTAGCAAAGCAAGTACCTATAATACACTTGAGTAACCCTAACACCTGTGCACCCACTACAGCCATAACAGGACACATTCAGGAAGCACGATTATTTAAATGATAAATTATAAAAAAATTCGATACTTACCTTTTTCTGTTTTTCTTTACACTCAATACGGCGCTAGTAATGAGCGTGTAAAGTTGTGAGTTAAGGTTATTAAATAGGGCGTTTTTTGATAGTATTTATGGGCATTTTCAGACAAGTCAGTATAAAAACTAACTTTTTCACACAGTGGTTCAGTAAAGTTTACACTGAAAATTAAATTTAGTTTTAGAAGGTCGTAGAAGGTAATTTTTGTAAACAGTGTTCTCCATTACATCAAGCTTGCGAATCTAAATCGTAATTTTAATTGACTCAATTGTTCTTTGATGTTAACAATAAGAATTAATTTCAATTTCAAAACGTTGTAGAAGGTAGTTTTTCAAAAATGTTCTCTATAACATCAGAATTACGAATTCGGAAGAAATTGTTTTGTTTACAATGTGAATGTTGATGTGAAGGAATAATTTTGTATTCCGCATTGTTCTACTGTTGCATTTCATTCGGAAAGTTGAAGACTTTACTGATTGATTCACTCAAACCACGCTAATGAAATATACATGTTATTAGCAAGGAAAATTCTCCGGTGGAAGAAAAAGCACGAATATACTCAGAATTGCTGATTATAAAAAATATAAATCAAGGGAATAGGAAAAAGTTACCTATGCGCGCAAAAATCATAAGAATCTCTTGAAAAATCAAACTTTCTATGCATCACCAAAATCGAATTAATCCTGCGGCTTCTGATAAAAGTGTCCTGTAGAAAAATTTCCACTTGCTCTGTCAAGCGTTCAGGAGAAAACTTTGACCTGTGCTAAATAGCCGAATAAGTTCGATATCAGTATCGCATTTTTCTGACAATATATAATTAAAATACACTTAATCGTTAATGGTTCGATGGTTGAATTGGGACATTCGCATCATACTTTTTATTATGCTTTACAATAAAATAGCTTATTGCGACAGAGACAGAATTAAAACAATACAAATTTGGTCAGGTTAAAAAAGAAAAATCAAAGTAAAAACATTAAATGTCGTCAATGCAATGAAATGTAATATTAATAACCTGCGCAAGGACTACACGTGTCAAGATAGCGATGATAAACATTTTCTTCTGCCTTGGCGCCCAAATTGAGGTAATCAAATTTCTGTTTTATCATTGTGCACTGTTGCATTTGTGTACACAGTTATGTCACTAATTATTCCTGCGTCACATTGTTGGCTATATTCTTCAGTGCCGGTATCATACCTCAAAGTATCCGGATGTCTAAGTGTCCAGCCGGACATTTAGAGGTAATTTTAGATCCACCTCAGTGTCCAACTATACCTCATATACCTCAAAGTGTGCGGATCGTCTGTTACTTGTTTTTTGAATATGATACACAACAATGTGGTTAGGAATTAGATGTAATTAACTGTATGCATAAATAAGTTTGCTTACAAAATTTTATACTCATTAGACAGTCACAAAAATCATTCTGGGTAGTTAGTTTCGCAATGTACCTATGCAAAAGCCTTAAATTAGGACAGCATTTTGGGCACACACTTATTTAGCACAATATTGATGTAATCATTTTAGAAGTTACGCATGTGTATGAGTAAGTGAGTATGTACCAGTCGTGCTTTCAGAGAAGAAACCCCGCACAATGGCTGTTCAGCCCTGGAATACTTGATTTAAAAAAATGTTGGAAAGTTGGCTGTTTTACGCGTATTTAGCCTATTTTTGACTAATTAATGTCAAATTATCGGCGCTTCGCACCATTTTCATATTTTTCTGACTATATTTCGTTAGATTAACCAGAATTTTTCTTACTTTGTTACTAAATTCTTAGTTTTTCATGTTCCAGATAGAACGAGCAATTGAAAAAGTCAAAAAAGAGTGTTATTGAAACGAACATATAGTTTTTAGTCAAAAGAGTATTAAACAATTTATGCGGCTGACCCCTGAAGATTTTTCATAAACTTTCAATTTTTGTTTATTTAGCATGGGAATTGACGACTCTTTCAGTTCCATTCACTTTTTTATGAGTCTAATTTATTAAGAAAGAAAAGATGGACACTTTTAAGGGATGCAAGATACACCAGACACTTTGAGGTATCTCAATGTGTCCGACCAGACACTTTAAGGTAGAACCCGACACTTTGAGGTACCTCAAAGTGTGTACCGGACACTTTGGGGTACCTCAAAGTGTATACCGGACACTTTGAGGTGTGACACTAGCCTATTCACGCGTGTTTAGTGTCCTGCCACATTTCTTGCCCTTGCTACATGGCTTGCTCAGAATTGCATTCAATAAATGTTGGTAAACTGAATTATTGGTTGTGTTGAGGATTCAGATTCAGTTCTTTTCAAAGAATAAACTGTTGTCTTAATAATTTCTTAAACTGAAAAGCAGGATCCTTCTGTAGGCAGCAGGACGAATTCGATTTTTGTGTTGCCGAGAAAAATTCAAGCAGATTCTGATGATTTTTTGTCTTTTTCCTTGTCTCATTCTTTTATATCCTTAATACGTTATTCCAAGTATATTTGTCCCTTTTGTTCCAATGGAGCACTTTCCCTTGCTTGTAAACATATGTGCGAGATGGCAGAATGTTAGGTTTCTTCTGAAAATCGACTTTATGATGAGAATGGAAAAATTTACATATACTTCGTTTTGTAGAATAGTCAATTTTGTGTCAGACGATGAATTTTCCATAACACAGCATCTATTATTAAATTAGATAAAGCAACTTGCGAGCGATTTTACATCATATTCTAATTCAGTTAATATTGTATGGAAATGAAGTCGGTTTTTGGAGGGAAGTCTATTATTCTGTCATACCCAGAGCATGCTTGAAATAATGGACTTAACATCTGTACTAAGTATTAAGACAAAAATGGCAAAATAACGAGCAAAATAGCAGTTCCTGCTTTCTAGTCGAAAAACTGAATATTCTTGGAATTAGTAGCACACCTGGGAGTGGAGAGGAGGTTTGGGGGTATGCACCCCGAGAAAGCAAAATACTCTTCCCCAGAGACCAAAATACTCCCCCCAGAATTGAATTTTGAATTTTTTTTGTTTTTTTCGCATTTTTGTTATGCTAATGGATAGTGCTTGATGAGAAACGTTGAAAAATGGTGTTTTTTCGCTATACCACCATTTTTAAGACCATTTTTTGGTCAGCAGCTTTCATGGGTGAGCAATAAAAACTGTGGCAATAAAACCCTAAGACTAGGATAGCCTTTTCCGCTTTTCACATAGTATAATGTTACCCGTAGATTCAGACGATATACTTATATTAGGAATATGCAAACTAGTTCAGTGATGCAAAAATACATTTCTAAATTTCCCGATTTTAAAATTTTATCCCGAGCGTAATAATATTAATAATATTATCAAATATCATCTGGCGTTTTCAATGTTATTAAATTTGCAAATACGTCAGTTTCCTACTGTAATAAAGGTATGCCAACTGATTCATTTCCTCCTGAATTTATGATTCTGATCGTCAATTTTCCGTTAACGCAACTCTTCACCAATAATTCTACCAAAAGTTGTTCGCCTACAAAACATCACAACAACTTTAAAAGCTTGCTCTGAAGTTGGTGAAATAAAAGTAAAAGTTGTCATTCAGCTTTAGGACTCGATATATATTAGTATTACTTTATTAACAAGCACTGTGTTTGAATACATCGCAATTAAAGGCACAAATTTTGAGACAAAATCAATACAAATTATCACACCACAACGCCTTACTGAAACTTAAACAATGCACTGTAGCTTGAAGAAAAATTACGACGAAAGTAATATTTCTTATGACTTTTGTTTATCTTTCTCTTAAAACGTTCCGATTTCCATCAGCGTGACATCGATATATAAATCAGTTATTGTTCATTCTAGCAAAGAAAAGTGTTCGATGGAAAAAATAGAACGAATATACTTGGAGTTGCGGATTATCAAAGATGGAAAAGGAGGGTACCAGTTAAAAGTTACCTATGCATACAAAAATCCTGCTGAGAAGTTACAACTTCAGGCAATGCCAAAATGGAAGCATATTTTACGACCTGCGTGGGAATACATCAATCGAACAGTTTATTCCTCAATAGCAGCAATGGTTTTGAATTTGAAAAAAGACTAATAATTTCTTGCACTAATTTCAGGTGTAATGAAATTGGAATCACGCTTCAGTAATAGCGTTAAATTACAAAAAGGCACTAAACACGCGCATGAATCATCTAGCAAAAACGTATTAGACTGCTTAGGATAATGAACGAGGTAATATTAATTACGCGCAAAGCAAGATAACAGTGAAGAAAAATAGAATGGAAGTTTGCATAGAATATAAAAAGATGCTACAATCGGAGTAAAATGTACATTTCAGGCTACCATAACATGAATAAGTGTACACAGGACCATAATAAAACAGTTTGATGCGAAAGCGATGATTTATCAAACAAAGTACGCATGGGCTTTATATCTAATTCGTTAATTAATTATTCTACAAAACAATTCACAATGTACCAAAAAGACACTTTTTTAAAAGGGGCCACAGAATATGTATGCTTCGATTTTTGCATTGCTCGAAGTTGTAACTTCTAATCGATTCTTGTTATTTTTGCATGCATATGTGGCTTTTTCCCAGTCCTTCCCTTTTACATCTTTGATAATCCTGAATTTCAAAAAAATTCGTCCTTTTTGTCCCATCAGAGCATGCTTCTTTGCTAGTACTTCATTTTTAATTAGCAAGACTTGAAGAGTAACAGTCAGTAAATGCATTTGCTTACATGCCAAAATAAGTGTAGCATTCCAAGAATGTGTGGAAAACCAAATCGTTCTTGAACATCGAATTACCTTGTTTGGGCAGATCATCAATTTTAACTCAGATTTGTACTTTCGATATTGGTAAGAACAGTTTCAGAAATAGTCTTCCCAAAAACTCTAACTAAAGCTATTTTTTTCATGAAAACTTTTAACACTTTGTAAATCTAAAGGAAACTGAAGTTCAGCCTAATAATCCTACTGTTCCCCAGAACAGTTTTTTAAAAATTATCATTTACGACATTATGGGACGGGAAATAATTTCAATGTAAACTAATACAACAAATGAGCGTACGAAAAATTTGAAGTCAACTTTGTAATCCTGATGTTACGGAAAAAATATTTTTTCACAATACTCTTCACCTGAAGTTGATTATCCGTGTGAAATCTAAATTGGGTGTAAAGAAAATTTACAGTCAAATTTGTAATCCTGACGTCACACAGAACATTCTAAAAAATTACATTTCTGATAAGCTCTGGTACTCGAGATAATCTAAGTGTGAATAAAACTTAAAGTCAGTTTTGTAATTCTAATGTTACCGGGAACATTTAGAAAAAATCGCGTTTTGCAACGCTCTAAAAGTAAAATGAATTTTTAGTGTGAATTTCGCGCCTATAAAATAACTCAATAGGGTAAACTTTACAAAAATATTCGGTTTAGAGAAAACTGACAATGAAATTTACAGTCCTGATGTAACAGAGTACATTTTGAAAAAAATTACATTTAGCAACGCTCTAGAGATTTAATCATTTTTTAGTGTAAACTTTACACCTCTACAATAGCTCAATATTTAGTGTAATTAAAGGCGCCTTTTACATGTGCGATCCTTGATACTTAGTACATTCTTACAATTAGGACTGTATCCCAACTCACATCGGGAGAAGTTGGAGGACAAAAACCTGTCAAAAATGTTCTTTTTCTAAACCAAAATTGGCACTTTATACCTCCAAAGCTCACTCAGTAATGTGTAAAAAAACGCAACCAAGTGTAATGTGTAACCATTGACGTAAACCTTATTTCTAGGATAGTTCGCATCATTCGATTCTTAACTGGAATAGTTCACAGACAAAAACAGTCAAAAACGTGTTTTTTACCCCAGGTTTTGAACTTTACACCACTAGAAGTAATTCTGCATTGAGTTTAAAGAAACGCATTTGCATGCAATGTCTAGCTCTTAAAGCGTGCTTCATCTTTTTAATACTTCGCGCGTCCTGATATAAGATTGGAGCGGTTGACAAATTAAAAGAAGGTAAAAACGTGTTTTTGTCCACCACAAGAGTGATAACTTTAAACCGCCAGAAGTAACTCCATATAGACTTTTTACTAACGCGATAATATTCATCGTGTTGTCCTTAAGCGAAGTACTATTCCGTAAGGGTTTTGGCCTTTATACGGAGAATCAGGCGGACATAAAAAAGTCAAAAACTCGACCAAAATGTATTATCCCACAGCAGATTTTCATATTCTTCACACACCCACTCGAGAACTAATGAAAAACTCCAAAAAGAAAAAAGTCTATTCAAAAAATAATCTTTTATCGTTATGTATCATCTAAATAAATGAGGCGCTGACTTGTGTATGAGCTACGGAAAAAGGACCGAGAATCGCAATATGCAATAATCTTACTCCAAAACTTTACACGCTCTTTAAAAAGCTTGCTATTGAATGTAAACAAAAAATAGGTGCACACGCTGAATTTTAATTATAAACCTTTTAAAAAGAACGGCATCTCCACGATGTGTCTAATTAAAGCTGCAGAGGAACACATATGTTAGGTCTCCCAAGTATATTACAGGTATGCGCTAACGCGCTACCTATAATAATTTTTTGAAGATTTCACTTGCTCTGGTTTCAAGTTGACATAAAAAGCTTGCGAAAGACGATGCCAAAATTAAGAAAAAGATAAAATTACTTTTAAATGTAAAACCTTGAGAGCATCGAACGATTTTCGCAGGTCTGCAATATTCCAGGAAGACTGAACTAACAAAACCTGCGCATTCCTGCAAGACTTTTACTCGCGTTTCTCTTAAGCCGAAGAAATTAATTTGAAATATAAAAATTAAATTTCTACATTCTACATTTAGTTATGGGCATTTGGGCAACTATACATATGTATGTATGAATAACAGCGATTTTTATTCAGTAAAATATCCTTGTAAAAATAGTACTAGAATGTAAATTTATCCACTGCACTGATATTTCTTTGTTCATTTAGGATCATTGATACAAACTATTTATAACTTTTAAGTTTTTAGCTTAAGATGAAGTAAAAAGGATTTGAACTTTATTGCTTTACCTCCGTTTTCAGTGTTTACGTATTTGATAAAACCGTACATTTACGCTCACATACATAGTAAAGCATAGGCTTGTAAAAGACAGACGCAAGTCAAAATATTTCGTCGTATCTGGCGTATTATTCTCTCCCATTTTGCAATACAAAAGCAGCAAAAAGCCAAAATAATATTTTAGGCGAAAAGTAGCCAGAGATAATAGTAGGTTTTCAAAAAAATCAAGAATCCTGGAGTCAGTAGCTTTATTTGTGGGTAGTGCGCAGCCACCATTCTGGGGATAACTACCAAGAACACGTATGATCGAGCTGCATGCACTTATCATTACATGCGACATTTTTCTCGTATTAACACCGCACAAAATTGAAAGAGATAATCCCAAGTGCGCTATATTATTTACGGTCTAAATTCTTAAAACTTGACTTGACTTTCAATGGTATTTAGGAACTACTTGAAAAATAGTGAAAAGGTAGAAAAGAGACTCTAACTTACCACAATAACAACCATATAGTTTCCCATCAAAAATCAAATTGAAATAGTAATCGCCCATCAGATTGGATATTTCATTGAAAGGAATTGCGACTGCCGAAGCATTGCCGATAGGACAAGTACCTTCATGCCAACCAGCAGGTCCGTCATCACAAGGAAAGGCACGAAATTTGCATGCATTTAAATTCTCAGCTTGCTGGGCAAGGATTTCGACGTAAACATAAGAAGCCCTCCAATGACAACATAATATGTCTTCAGCTATTGAAGTTTTTTTTGCAAGTAAGATATGTCGAAGCAGGTTTTTGCTAATTCCTGAAAAAATCACCTGGAAAAATATAAATTAATCACAATGCTGATGATTTTTGCCCTTAAGCAAATACATCCTGCTGAAGGGAATGTATTGAGACCATTTGGGTATTGGTAAGATACGCGTACACCTACGTTGATTGTGTGCACATATCAGCGCAGCAGTAGTTAAGCGGGTCTCCCTAATGCGTGTGCAAAGTATAGCAGTGCTTAAGCATAGGCTATGTTAAAGCATGGTCCTGTGTTGAAGCATAGGCTGTATGTTTTGTGTTGCTACCTAGGTGATGACGTCACACTATAGTTAACCTCAACTATGGGTATATTGGACACTTTTATAAATTTGCGGATCAAGTCAACCAGGTATACTTTACACTACAGCAAGAGTACCTATTTAATGCAGGGGGTAGGTGAGAGCTTATCTGAATTTTATTTTTAGGGATAACCATGAACACCGCTTACTATACTAAATGCGTACAATATTCTAACTTGAGTATCACTTGACCACTTTACACTTTACACTCGAGTAGTTTACACCATATCATAAAATATGCTATAAATCATGAAGCAATAGATAAATCGAGCTGAAATGTTCAGAATATAAAGACTACATGCCAAAAATAATGTATACAGAAAATCGTGCACCGGCCTACTGTAGCTATGTTATAACACGTATTTTTTTGACTAATGGCCGGATTGAGCTGAAATGTTCAGAATGTAAAGACTACATGCCAAAAATGATGTATATGGAAATTCGTGCACCGGCTTACTTATAGATATGTTATAACACGTATTTTTTAAACCAATGGCCGGATTGAGCTCAAATTTGAGAAACAGCATATACACGAGTCACATATTCTTTACACATTGGCTTACTGTAGGTATACTGTAACTTTCTGGATTTTCTATATCTCACAAACCAACAGTCAAATAGAGCTGAAATTTAATAAATTAGATGTATATGAGTCAAAAATAGTGTACGCAAAATATAGTGGATGGGCGTTACTGTAGGTATGCTACAACACGTATCTTCTGATTCGCTGAGCTGGAAATTTGAGAGATTTAACAAACACGATAGAACAGGGCACCAGGACTACTATAGGCAACATTTAGTAACCCATAGTGAGGAAAAGTGGTTGTGAAAAGGTTACAAAGGGTCCACAGTCTCGTACAGATCTCCTCAACCTAAAGTTAGAAGGATCACTCTGTAGACTGCAGATCTTTTGTACGAACACACTGAAAACGTGCATAATACTTAGTAAGATTATGAGACAATAAAACATGAAGATACGAGTTCAACAAAGAAATCAGACATATTTTGTAAGATTTGGAAATTTTTTGTAAAATTTGGAAAATTTTTGTAAAATTTGGAAATTATTTTGTAAAATTTGAAAACTTTTTTTGTAAAATTTGGAAACTTTTTTGTGAAATTTGGAAACTTTTTTGTAAAATTCGGAATTATTTTGTCAAATATGGAAACTTTTTTTATATGGTTAAGTAAAGGTGTTTTGTAGGATTTGGAAACTTTTTTGTAAAATTTGGAAATTATTTTGTAAAATTTGGAAATTTTTTGTAAAATTTGGAAGCTTTTTTGTAGAATTTGGAAATTATTTTGTAAAATTTGGAAATTATTTTGTAAAGATTGGAAATTTCAAAAAAGAAAACAAAAGTATTTACAGTTTGACTACCGTGGAAACCCATGAATCAAATTTTGATGGATACCTCCGCCAGTGGACCAGATATTCGGTCTTATTATTCCTCCTACGCGTATTTAGAATTTTATCAACAATCAAAAGCTCACCTTTCTTTACATCACACTTATATAACCGCATTTAACCCCTTACTACTTTTTTTCTCATTAGCCAAGACTATACATAAAACACAATGCCTTGATTTTTCCTTTCCAATATTTTAGCTTTGATGAAATGAATAACATACAGAAGAGTGAATGCAATCAGCAGTGCAATACAACCCGCTATTTCATTTGTAATAATATCTAAATCACTTCTTTCTTCACATTTCATAGTATTTCCTATAGAACGACCTCAATTTTGATGCCTTTAAAGTTTTCATCAATTTTCAAACAATTAGTACAATAAGGCAAAAACTTTATTGATCCTAATTTGGGATACTTTGCAGTCAGCTCTTTCCAGTCAGAAACCTGGAGATTGCAGCTATCTCTAAGAATAACTCATTCAGCACTCTGTGATAAATATCCATAATTATTAATTTTGTCACAAACTGTGTAATTTCCATCAAAAGTACAATTTTCTCACACACAGTATGTAAGACTGTCAAAAATAATAGAAGAATCATTATTGTTTTATTTTTTCTTTGAACATCAGTTTTTATAATTTTCTAAAATGCAGTTTGGTTATAGTTTTTCCGAATTCAAATGGGACTAGCTGGTCTTGATCCGTTTTTACATTGATATCAATAGTGTTAAAAAATTTCTTCAAAACAGGTATATAATGTGGACTTATATATGAATGATTTATTATAATCCAAATATTTTCCCTCAATATTTACAACCTGTAGCAGCTGTGCAAATACATTACCTGACTATTTGCGTGTTCTACAATGTCACAGTAAATGTAAAAATTATGCATTTCACCTAACATGTCTGGAGAATGATCAGCTACTGTAATTTTCTTGCATCTTCAATATTATAGTCTATATTATTGAACTGACTTTCAGAGAAGCCTAACATGTATAATAAATGTGGACTCAATTTTACACTTCATATGTAGTTTCTGTATTGACCACCATATGACAATACTTTCTTATTTCACTGTATTGAAATTTCAAATGAGATACATAATCACTTTTTTCATTAGAACCAGCCATTGCAATTGCTTTATTAAGTATTTTCAATAACTCATCAATTGTTTGATATCTACTAGGTGGGATAATCATTTTTGACCGAACTTTGTTCTTCAAATTAAAAATTGCAAAAAGTTTTGTTCTTTTGCAACATTATGCCAAGTATTTGCATAAATTGCTTCTGCTAGACCAACTTCCCACTCGCCTGTTAAATTTATTTGACGAGGTAGTTTATTTACAAAAGTAGATGCTGTATTATAGTGGATCCGAATTGCTCGGTAATATAATATAAAATTGTTTTGCCATTTTTCAATTTTTGATTACTACAATACGTTCTATTATTTATAAATTTTTGAAATTTTCATAAATTTCTGTGTGATACATAGACAGTACAATGTTCTTGAATGATATGCCTTGAATGCGCCATACTAAAAAATATATACACATATGGCCACAGCTAGTCATAAGACATGTTTGAATCTGTACATTATTATACATATACGTTCTTCGAATTATCCTTTATATATTGTTTGGGCTCAGATTGGTTCATAACCATAACTATCAAAGTAATCACAGTGCCCATCAAAATCAAAATACAATGCAACCCAGTGGAACCTGGCTTGTTGCAAGTATCTAGGTTTACTATTAAAGCAGTGGGATATTTTGTTATCGGTGGAACGAGATCTAGAGGAAAAACTCCAAAAAATCTATTCTTTAAGTAAACTTCAAAATGTTCAACACTTCTATGGTATTCATCTCTAAATGTTATAATCAATAAAAAGTAGTTACGATTTTTATCGACCAAGATTAAATTGTCAAATTCAGCATAAACAATTATTTCCACTCCTGTATCGGGTAAATTACCTTCAAATCTTACATAAATACTAGTTGTCCCTTCTCTAACTAAATCCCAATGCCCGCTATCGTCTTTGTCTGGAGTAAGATCGAAAACAAAAACAATGACTCGTTCTAAAATCTTTCCTGCAAATAAAATTACTTCTGTTATCTTTTCCAATATCGAGTGCTTCATACATATTATTAAAACTTGTAGATATTTATCATTTTTGAAAGAAATATTGAATGGACTAGGCAGGAATTTTCGTCCGCCACAAGTCACTCTGACATCATTAATACTAAAAGGCTTGAAATTGAAGGATGATTTAGAGAGTATGCCTCTATAGGCGCTACCCTTAACACATGCAAAAACTACATGTCGAGGAAGTTGTCCTGTGAATAGTCTATAATTAGGAGTTTCTCTGGATGGATTTGAAATGTGTAGGTTCGTCATTGATAATCCGACGTATAGGATACTTTGCCGTCGTACGACAATAAGGTTTGCTTCTAGAGCTAAATTTAAGCTATCTAAAACTTCTACTTTGCGTATGAAAAACTTCATTTGTAAGATTTCTAGCTCTAAATTAACATCCTCAAAGCATTGTAGAACAAAGTTATTACTGTTTCTATGTAATTCTAGCCTTAGGTCGGTAAAATTCAACAAATATCTGTCCAGGAGAAAAAATCAATGCGAAGAGGTGCCAAAACTTCCACAATTTTATCATTTTTGATATATGTCGCTCTCTCTCAAACCCCTCATTGTCTTTAGTATCAACATTTTTTCCATGTTCGCGAAAATATAAAGCTGACTGTAAATGAGACTTTTTTTGCATCAAACCCATAATTTAATTCTGTTTCAAAATATGTCCTATATACATATTTATCAGAACTGTCAAAAACTAATTGCCCGCCCAAAAAACACTTTACTTGTCTAAATAACGTTTTTCCAATCAAATTGATAGGTGCATAGTCGGGTACTGCTGCTGCTGCCGCCAGAACTGGTTGTTTAATCCTAAAAGTCATATAAATGTAATTTTTATTCAATTGTAAGTAATTTGGATTGGCTGGTATTCGAAATTCATATGGTCCCTCATTTGTGATCGGATGCATTGGTTGAATTTCATCCCAAAATCCCTGTTTTATAACAACCTGAGTTGGGGGAACTGTATAAAGATCCAACTCAGTTTTAGTACTCGAATTGATTTGGCGTCTGTTAGAGCCATGTTTTGTCATTAACCTTGTAAATGAATCGTTTGTATTCATATTTATAGACTTTAGCCAACTATCCAAACCTCGCCAGATTGTTGTTGTAGAGCTTTAGAGGCTTCACTCAAAAAGTTGTGATGCTTCTCGTTTTGAATGTTCCTTAGTTGACCAAAAAAGCGGTTTCTTGGGCAACATCCGTTGCAATATTTGCCCCTGCAACTAGGGCGTGTTTTCCAACATTTCTCCCTATAGATTTCAAAACTGGAACAGCCATTCTAAACAAAGACCGGAAAAACTGCCTAAGCCGCCACCTCGTTGGTATGGAGTCCCTCGAAATCCTTCCAGTCCATAGCCTGTTTGGGCGGCCTGCCCACTATAGTACTCTAACCACAGATTAAAATCGCCCGGATTGAATTTAACATGCATTTTTATAATTCTTCTTATTTCATGATGTATTAATTAATATTTATAGACTTTCATCCCAATTGAAATTTGCATCAGTCCGTGCTGTTGCAAAAGAGTGTCTAAGCTTTTTATTGCCAAGGTTTTTAAGAGGTATATTGGAATGATCAAGTATGACTGACAACTCTTTTGTACCTGGAAGTCCACTAATTCTTTGGTCTCGAGAGAACTGATGCACCAAATCAACAACATTAAAGCCATAAATCTTTTGTCCGTTAATTACCAGTTCACCATTGGACTCTATTTCAATATTAGGATTTTCGCGCATATCATTTAGAAATCTTTCTGCAACTTGCAAATGCATTTTAGGAATATCTGCCAATATTTCGTCATCACTGACTCTCTCGCCTGTAATTTCTACTATATTCAATTCATAAGGTTGCCGTCCTTCTCTTGTAATCTACTAAATGTCTGTAAAACTTTATTATATTTGACTAATTTTATTTCACTTGGTATATTTTTGCTCTTGAGAATCTTTTCCATTTCATTGATCAGTGAATTAAACACTGCGTCTATTAGCTTAGAACGCTCAGTCATATCAGCTGAGACGAGAATCGTTTTTTTCAGTATGCTTCATTTTTTCCCAATCATTGCATCTGCTATCAAACTACCAACTACTGAAAGAATCGGAGTAAGTAAGAAGGGTAAAAACCACCGTTTTGAATGATGACGTTTTTCCTTTCTTTGTTGATGCCTTTTTAGTATTACCCAAAGTACCTTATTTGCTTTTGATATCGTAGTAATTTTCGAATCTCTTGATCGGAAATGGAATATTACCCTTCAAAAAATTACGCGCTCAGTCAAAACACATAAAATTTGATCCTTACTAGCCGTATTTATAATAGCATCCTCTGAGCTTGCTTAGCTGTATTTAATAGATGTAAGCAGCCAATGTTGCGTTTGAGACGATTTGGAGCCATTTCTTTTCAATTATCTCTTGCATTATTATTATTTATAGATTTTGGATATAAACAGTTGGATGGGTACTGAAAATGTCTGTTTTTAGCCTATATAGATCATTAGCATTTTGTGTCAAATCGATCAAAAGGTAAACCATGGGGCTGACTAGTTGCATCAATAAAGGCTTCTATGAAATATTTTGAATTCGAAGGATAAAGCTGGCGTGCTAAAACCTAGTAGCTTGCAGTTTATCACTTGGATTTTTAAGCAGAACTATATAATCTGAATTCACTCGCGAAGTTCGAAGACCATCGAAAAATAAATTGTGAACAACATGAATAAGGCTGACATTCCAATGATGACAACCACGAGTGAAGAGGTGTATTAACAGTGGCTTGCCTTTGCTTTCTTGCATTAAATCATCCAACACCACTAACTGTGGTGTTGGACTATATTGCTTAATGCGATTAAAATCTGGAAAACCTCCTACAAATGTGACGTTTTTTACTTTTTGGTAGAGTGGTTGATTCTCTGTATAACACTCACCAAATTTTTGATATTTTAGTATTTATGAGCTTTTCTCTATTTTGAATTATTTTTTGAATGAAGGATGTCTTCCCGGACTTTGTTGGTCCAGAAACTATACACGTGAAAGGATGCTCAAAAAGCATTTTTAATGATTGCATTTACTTTTTGTAATTTGTTTTAATATTTATAAACTAAGTCTATAAATATGAGTAGCAAAGATGGAGGAAGTGCATGAAATTAAGAAATATCCTTTAGTGATGAGGAAAGGAAGCCGTATGGCAGGTCGATTAGACCGCCAATAGCTCTTTGTGGGCGAAACTTAGAACGGCCAATGTTTCCTCTCATGATTCAATTATGTTTTTATTGTCAAAGAGCCAGTTCGGAAAAAGATTGTTTTGAAACGAATTCAGGGCGTACATATTTTACTGTACAAATGTGTCCACGATGTATAGAATATAACCGATCATCTCAGGATGCAGGAAACAGCGTTATAAGGCAATATATAGCCCAAGATTTGGAAAAAGAAAAGGAAAAATTGAATTATTAAGTATTATTTATGATTAAAAAATAAAAAACCCCAAAAAATAAAAATTCAAAAAATCTTGCTCATTCATCTATAAGTATTGTCATTGCATTAATTTAATATAACCAAAATGGATAGAACATTGAAAAATTTGTATTATAATAGCAAGACTGGGTATTCTGGGGCAAATCAATTATACAAAAGAAGCAAAAAAGTGTTACCTAATTTAAAACTTTTGCAAGTGAAAGCATGACTGGCTAAGCAGCCCACATATACATTACATAAACCAGCCAAAAAGCATTTCACACACAATAAAGTTCTAGTAAGTGGTATCGATGAGCAATGGCAGGCTGATCTTGTTGATTTGCAGTCATTGAGCAAATTCAATGGTGGGTATAAATTTTTACTAAATTGTATTGATGTGTTTTCAAAATACGCATGGTCTTTGCAACTCAGAAGCAAAACTACAAAAGCGGTTCTAGAAGCATTCCAGGAAATTTTTAGAACCGGTCGAATACCATATAAATTGCAGACAGATGCAGGAAAAGAATTTATCAACAGAGAAGTTCAAAATTTTCTAAAAACTCAGGATGTCCATTTTTTCACAACCAAAAGTGAACTAAAAGCTAGTGTTGTAGAACGTTTTAACTGCACTCTAAAGGAAAAAATGTGGAGATATTTTACAGCCAAAAATACACATAGGTACATTGACGTTTTGGCTGATTTGTTATAAAAATTATAATAATTCGTACCATCGAACTATAGGGACATTTCCGGCAAATGTGGATGAAGAAAATGAACAGGAAATTCTGAATAAAGTATTTCGAACCATTAGACAACCTATTATATTTAAATTTGATGTTGGAGATAACGTACAAATAAGTAAAGTAAAACGCGCATTTGAAAAAGGCTTCTGGCCTAATTGGACAGAAGAGTGGTTCGCAATTGAAGAAAAAGATGCAAGAACACCGCCTGTTTACACTCTGCATGATCAAATGGGTGAGACATTTGAGGGTGTCTTTAATGAGCTGGAACTTCAAAAAATCCATGTAAAGAAAGGTGAGCTTTTGATTGTTGATAAAATTCTAAATACGCGTAGGAGGAATAATAAGACCAAATATCTAGTCCACTGGCGGGGGTACCCATCAAAATTTGACTCATGGGTTTCCACGGTAGTCAAACTGTACATACTTTTGTTTTTTTTAAATTTCCAATCTTTACAAAATAATATCCAAATTTTACAAAATAATTTCCAAATTCTACAAAAAATTTCCAAATCTTACAAAATATGTCTGATTTTTTTCGTTAAACCCGTATCTTCATGTTTTATTGTCTCATAATCTTATTAAGTATTATGCACGTTTTCAGTGTGTTCATACAAAAGATCTGCAGTCTACAGAGTGATCCTCTAGCTTTAGGTTGGGGGAGATCTGTGCAAGACTGTGGACCCTTTGTAACCTTTTTCACAACCACCTTTTCCTCAATATGGGTTACTAAATGTTGCCTATAGTAGTCCTGGTGCCCTGTTCTATCGTGTTTGTTAAATCTCTCAAATTTCCAGCACAGCAAATCAGAAGATACGTGTTGTAGCATACCTACAGTAACCCCATCCACTATATTTTGCGTACATTATTTTTGACTCGTATACATCTAATTTATTGAATTTCAGCTTTATTTGACTGTTAGTTTGTGAGATATAGAAAATCCAGAAAGCTACATTATACCTACAGTAAGCCAATGTGTAAAGAATATGTGACTCGCGTATTTGCTGTTTCTCAAATTTGAGCTCAATCCGGCCATTGGTTCAAAAAATACGTGTTATAACATATCTACAGTAAGCCGGTACACAAATTTTCGTATACATTATTTTTGGCATGTAGTCTTTACATTCTGAACATTTCAGCTCAATCCGGCCATTAGTTCAAAAACTGTGTGTTATAACATAGCTACAGTAAGCCGGTACACGAATTTCCATATACAATATTTTTGGCATGTAGTCTTTACCTTCTGAACATTTCAGCTCAATCCGGCCATTAGATCAAAAGATACGTGTTTTAAGATAGCTACAGTAAGCCGGTGCACGATTTTCTGCATACATTACTTTTGGCATGTAGTCTTTGTATTCTGAACATTTCAGCTCGATTCATCTATTGGTTCATGATTTATAGCGTTTTTATGATATGGTGTAAACTACTCAAGTGTAAAGTGTAAAGTGGTCAAGTGATACGCAAGTTAGAATATTGTACGCATTTAGTGTAGTAAGCGGTGTTCATAGTTATCCTCTAAAAATGAAATTCTGATAGCTCCCACCTCCCCCTGCATTAAATAGGTACTCTTGCTGTAGTGTAAAGTATACCTGGTTGACTTGATCCGCAAATTTAAAAAGTCTCCAATATACCCATAGTTGAGGTTAACTATAGTGTGACGTCATCACCTAGGTAGCAACACAAAACATATAGCCTAACTTCAACACAGGACCATGCTTTAACATAGCCTATGCTTAAGCACTGGCTATACTTTGCACACGCCCTAGGGAGACCCGCTTAACTACTCGCAGCGTATTATGACTGAAGGGCACATGTGTATAGAGTGATGCTGATTTGTGTACATACAGTGAGCTCAGCTCATTATGGGTGTACTATATGCGATGTATGGGAGAGGAAAGAATATTAGGAGGACCGGACACGATCCTGACTTTATCACCAAAATTTTATTGATCCAATAACCGAAAATCATACCTAAAGGATTGAGATCAAACATGGGCAGCAACAAAATTATAGGGATCTGGTGGAGTGATTTTGCTAAAAATGTTATTAAAAATAGAATTCTAGAGGTCGACAGTAATCTATGGGAGTTTCAACTTCTGGGGTAGGTGTTAACCTCCCAATTCCCCTCCCACGTCATCGTGCAATTTAGACCCACTGAGATCACATGAAGACTACATTTCTTCGACAGATGCAGGGAACGACCACGACCTTGTTACCTTCTCATCTGGTCAAGTATTGGTGCCGAGGTCTGTCTAAACAGAGACCATTTTTGGACTCTACTTGAAAATGTTCGCCGTCAGTTTCCACACCTGTAGCTTGTTAATGCTATTATTCTTTGACAATTAACTCTTGTATGTGTGTTAACAAATACGGAAAGTTGTAGTATGGTTTGTCGTATAATATGTAGGTCCTAACCTATAGACTTCATACTACTTCGGGCGCACTTGATGTACACAGGGTGACAGGTGTACACGTACTTTACCAATGCTGACCATTTGTGTCATCGACAACTGAGGGCTCTAACCTAAATAATTTTAACTCTGACCTAGCGTTAACCCCAACCTAACTAACTCTTAACTGATCAAACCCTAAACCTAATTCTTATCTCAACACAACCCTGAAATAATCTCCCCAGTCTAGAAAGGTCAAACGGATTTTCTACTTTTCATAAAAGGCATGCATATTATTAATCATGCCAAAATTTAGTAAAGAAGCATTTCTAACTGCAACTAAAATAATTTGCATTTTGCAAGGGCATTAACTAGTTATAAATTGTTTCGGCGTTCTGGGAATATGCATCTAATTAATGTACTGTAGAGGACCTCATATATTAATATTTGGCATTGCATATTTTCTGGGTGATTTTGCTGAACAATCCAGGAGCGACTGCTCAAAATTATAGAAAGAAAAGTCTAATGCTTTTCTGGGCCTCTTCGATTGAAAACCAACTATATATTGCTAAATGGGAATTAAGGCAGGATGCTTGAAAGCAATAAACCGATTCATCAAGGCTAACTGGAAGACTTCAGTTGGCCTTGTGTGACTTCAATAAGTTGTATTTTAGAATTTCAAATAACCTTCTTTTTGTTGCTGAATTTCTAGGGTTGTTAACTACATATGGCTGAAAAATGAAAGATTCTGTGCATGGAAAATACTGTAAACATGGAGAATTGTAGTTGCACTCTTACGCATGCTATTCTCAGTATGCATAATGGATGAATTGGCTTTGCAGCTTTTTTAGGAATCTTTGAATGCCAAAGACTGAGCAAGAAGCTATCGATTACAAGGAAAATGTTGCGTAAATTGAGTTTTTTGTATTTCAATGCTTTTGATTTGATTTTAGTACACATCAGATTTGTTTATCATGCCTTATTCCGGAGGCATCACTTTATTGACATTTTTTCTCTTCTTCCTTAACCATGTGTCCAAAACTTTGTCTAGCCTTGTTTTTGCTTCAGTTACATCGATTGTAATGGCTTAGCTAGATGAGAAGTTATAGAGTAGTAAAAAATAAGCATTTTTTGGCCGATTTACAGTGATATCGCAAAAACTAAAAAAAGAAAAATAACCTACTATAGAATATTTAGTGGTTTATTCCTTTCCAGCTTTTTGAATGCAAAACCTTGGTTGTGTTTAACGCAACAGAAATATGTTTTTTCTTGTTTTTGCATGGATATCCACCAGGAGCATATTCTTATGCATTGTAATAGTTTTTTAGTTTTACCTCTTTGAAAAATAATTTTCACAGAAAATAACATACATATTTAGAAAGAGCATAAAACATTGCATTAAACGAAGGTAATAATTGTTACAGTATGGTGTAGCTTAACATGGACTAGGAGGTTTTGCTCTGATGACGCACTTCGACTGCAAAAACGTGATGGTAGACGGAAGGTTAAATGCCTAATCCAGTAATGACGCAACGTGAGGGTGGCCCAAACTTTTGCGCATTACTCTTAAAACCTAGATGTACACAGAGCACAGAAATGGGTACGACGAAAGCTAAGAAAAAATGGTTAGAAAATACATACGGCGAAATTTGGGGAAAGGCGTATTTCTTCCGAGAAGAGGGATGAAATGCGATTTTGGAGGCGTAATTACGCTCAGTGATCACATAGAGAATCCAGTATTTCCGGACAAGGTTTTGCAAAAAGTTCCAAAAGTCCGTCCTTCAGGCTTGCAATGGCGTTTTTTTGTTGTTTCCGAAATTGCAGAAAATTGATAAGAATCCGTCAGAAAGATCTGCAATAAATATAGTAGAGACAAAAAATCAGCATTTTTCGATGTTTCTCACCAAACCCAATTCACCGGCATTAAAATATCGCTTGTGGGGAAGGTTTCCCATAATCTAGGAGGGGGGTGAGCTGAATTGGATTCTGTGGGGAAGACGGGGGAGGGGGTCAAGCAAGGCCACAAAATTCTCAGCCATCTCAATCATACGCCCACGTTTGGCGGAGATCTTCGAAAACTCCCTTCATCCTTTAGATTCTAATATTAAATTTAGAATATTAAAAATTCTAATAATTCCAAAAATCCTAATGGTTCTATTAACTGTGTAATACTGTCATTACAGTACCATTTTCGCAGTCGGGTTGTCTTATTCCACCATTTATGTAAAAATGAACGTGACCATATTCGACCTGCATGCCCCCAAAATCACGGCAATCGGCTGGATTCAACATTTTGAAACATCTTTGGTTAATTCCGATGTTTGAGTGGAATATTTGAACGTAATCAGCGTCTCCAGCATTCAACCGCGTCTGATTATTTTGGCTCGCGAATAGAGGACCAAATGGATTTAAGCCTAGTAGTGTACAAAATAATTCGATTTCAATTAATGAGGTCACGACATTTTTTCAAAATAAAAATACTTATCGAATTATTGAATATACATTCATTCTTATGCACTAATTTTAACTTGTTTGCTGCATCGTGTGCGGACTGAATTTAGTGAAAAAACTTTTGCACAAATGTAACAGATTACAATATCATCAAGATTCATCGACGAAAAATTTTTAATCAAATGAAAAGTTTCACGTTTATTTTCAAATCCATTTTATGAACGTTTGTTCAAATCTAGGACAATATGAGTAGTATACCGTGCCATCCCTAGGACCTTATCTTATAGCGTTGTAGTGTTATAAGATAGGCGATGACGTCATAATCTGCGCCCTGGCCCAAAATCGAGGTCGCGCCAGGGCGCAAATGGCTTGGGGGCCTGCCAGGACCTGCCCGGGGAGGGGGCGCGCTCCAGCCCAGGGCCAAGGGCCCAGGGTCAGGGGAGGGGAGGCAATAACCCAGGGGGTTATTACCCAGGGCGTTATTATCCAAGGGTTTATTTTTGAAGAGGCGTAAGTCAAGAACCAGCGGTCGGATCGGGCTCGAATTTACAGAGTATATCAAGTATATGTTAGGTATCTTATGTACAAACTTTTAGCACGCAACCTACAGTATACCAGCATCAGTTTACACTTTTGCGTAACTCAAGAACCACTAGTCAAATTTTGTTCAAATTTCCAGGATATGATGTATATAGGCGAGGCATGCTACGCACAGAATTTCAGCGCGCAGTCTACAGTATACCAATTTACTTTACACTTTCTTATATAGCACTATATTTCAAGAAATATAGGGCGGATTCAGCTCAAATTTTCAGAGTAGGGTGAGCATATGTTGCATGTGTTATGTTATTGATATGAACATGTAATCTACAGTATACCAATTTACTTTACACTTTCTCGTATAGCACTATATTCCAAGAATCACTAGCCGGATCTTGTTCAAATTTTCAGGATATTATGCGTATAGGCAAGGCATGCTATGTACAGAATTTTAGCGCACAGTCTACAGTATACCAGTTTACTTTACACTTTCTCGTATAGCACTATATTCCAAGAATCACTAGCCGAATCTTGTTCAAATTTTCAGGATATGATGTATATAGACAAGGCATGCTATGTACAGAATTTCAGCGCGCAGTCTATAGTATACCAGTTTACTTTACACTTTCTCGTATAGCACTATATTCCAAGATCCACTAGCCGGATTTCGTTCAAATTTTTAGCATATGATATATAAACCTTAGCTGTCTTATGTACAAAATTTTAGCGCACAACCTACTGTATGCTGTTTTTTATTTACACTGTCTTTACAATGCTTGATTTTCTTAGCAGTACTTGTCTAATGATGCCATTACGAGTTATTTTTGCCCAAAATAAGCAACCAGTAGAGGCAAACATTGCTCAAATTTGATTATCATGCCATTTTGAGCTTCTCAAAGTTTATCAGAAAACACATGAAAAAGGCCGATCTTTGCCTGCTGTTCAACTTGTGGAAATTTTTAAACCCTGAGCTAGGGTTTACTTCACAAACCTCCACACAAAATTCATTAATGAACACCTAACTTCATCCATGTCATCAGTATTGATCTAAAATTAGCAAAGTTTGGAATAATTTTGCAGAGTTTGGAAATTTTTTTGAAAAGTTTAGAAATTTTTTTGTAAACTTTGGAAATTTTTTTGTAAAGTTTGGAAAATTTTTTGCAGAGTTCGGAACTAATTTTGCGTGCTTAAGCATAAGAATTTTGCAGAGTTTGGAAAATTTTTTGTAAAGTTTGGAAATTTTTTTGTAAAGTTTGGAAAATTTTTTGTAAAGTTTGGAAAATTTCTTGTAAAGTAATTTGGCATTGCTCAAGCATTGTTGAGACTATTTTATAGGCTATATGCACCTCATGCTTGTGTTTTGCAACTGTAAGAATCATTTTTCCGCTTGTAAAAAGCGAAAAGGTTACATTTCTAAATTTGTATACTAAACCAGGAAACAATTCTACTTCGTACATGCATTTCCCATTTACCAACTCATAAAATTTACACAGATTAATACGATACCCTAAATAAGCAGAACCCACAAATAGGTGGCATTTGCTGATTTCAGAGTTTATAAAAATAATTTTTTACGTGATTGAGAAAAATTTTTTTCCAGTGATTTCAGTGATTCGAATTGAGGAAATACGGTATAATAAGCACAAAGTTGGCATAAAAGTTAAGACTCATTTCAGCAAAATTTGATATGTGTCTTGTGACTTAAGTAAACGATGCGTAAGGATTTCAAGATTTCTTTGACCATACGATTAAAAAGCACTAAAGCTGTTCAAGTTGCGTGCCTATGGAGGTGAAGTTATTGCACATAAAGGTGACAAGCTAAAGCATAACTAGGAGACTGTGTATCTGCAAGAATAAACATGAAAAGATGAAATAACCCAAAAGTACTGAATTTTTTACTTATAACCTCCTGAAATTCAACAAATTTCATGCAGAGTTTAGAAATCGTCTGATTAGAAGATTTTAGGTATGATTGATTCTTTACAATTTCTTATGTAAACATATAATTTTATTGATTAAAATTAAAGAACAAGTGTTTGTGATTTTTGTCTTATTGGTTTGATTGGAAATTGCTTTCAAGATAGTATTAGTTAAATACAATAGAAAAATAAGTGCTACACGAGTTTTAATCGTTTTTGTATAAGGCTCTTGAGAATTATTTTCTCAACACGCTAAGAATGTTTTTGATCTAAGTGAACAAATTTTTGTATTTTTTTGTAAATTTTTTGTAAAGTTTGGAAAAATTTTTGTAAAGTTTGAAAACTTTTTTGTAAAGTTTGGAAAATTTTTTGTAAAGTTTGGAAAATTTTTTGCAGAGTTTGGAATTAATTTTGTGTGCTTAAGCATAGGACTTTTGCAGAGTTTGGAAATTTTTTTGTAAAGTTTGGAAATTTTTTTGTAAAGTTTGGAAATTTTTTTCGTAAAGTTTGGAATATTTTTTGTAAGGTTTGGAATATTTTTTGTGGAAGTCGGAACAAAACTTGTAAAATTTAGAACAAAGCTTGTAAAAGTCATAAGAAAGTTTTATAAATGTTCAGATATCCGAATTCAGCCACAATTAAAGGGGTATATTTGCCCATATTGCATCCAAAATCCTTGTTTTTATTGCCTAACTTAATAAGGCAAGTTCTAGAGATAAGTATACTGCTAGGCATCTGAACAGAAATTTGTATTTGTGAGGCTGCGTTATCTGGCTTATTGGGAAGGTGTACCATGATATCAGCTAGTATTGCACTGTGCGCTTAAAATTTTGCTTGTTAATTGATAACGATCATGATAAAGATAGCCTAAGAACACATCAAATGTGCCAGAAATACACATATTGTATACACAAAACTATTCAAATTCCACACTTTATTGTGATAGCGTGAGCTGCACGAGTTAGCTAACTTGTATTAAAACCTGCAACATTAAGTGAGCAATTTAGCAACAAACCAGCATCAGGCTGTATGCTTTGTGACAAGTTTATGTTTATGGCATAGTTTCCCAAGGTCAAAACTTCAGGGAAAGGGATACAGTCCTGAAATTTGAGAACACTAATTTAGAGTTTTAACTATTTTTTGCGATTGACATATGAAAAATAATTAAAACATCCTATACAAAAGCTTATAGTGCAGAAAGCTGCAATTCTTTTTATCGAGTTCTGACTAGTTTTGTCATCTTTGTAAGTTGAAAATATAATAATTCATTGCAAATTTTGACTTTTAAGCTCATTCTATGCATTTTATAGGTTAAAACAGAAATGTACTACTTGGCGTGAAGGTTCGCTAAAATCGTCTAACAGTGTTTAAGCCTGAGGAAGGGGGATTCCCCTTATAGAAAGCTGTGCTTTTCCTGCTGCTATGAGGCACCCGAAAATAATGTGATGCTTAAAAAGAAGAGACAAGCATTTATCTGCAGAATACATGTAAAAATGGCGTTTATGTAGGCCAGTGAAACAAAACATCAGCAAAGGGAGTAGAGATTTGCTGGGCTGCCTTTTAGGCAGGGTTGCAGGGGCATAGTGCTTACCAATGTATATCATACCTTATCTGTACTGACTTAACATGCAACAAATAACAAAGTACTGTGTCTCAATATACTCACTATGATGTACTCATTGACATTCTTTGATTTTAAGCTGTTCAGAAACACATGCATCTCATTGACTCATCTGGCGCACATAGTCAGTTTGTGTATCTGTTATTATCATTAAGTATACTGATGTATTGATATACTAGTTGGTAACAAACTGGTCAGTGCATACTGTGTAATACTAATTGTATAAATCAAGATCGTGGAAGGGTCGTGTATAGGGCGTTTGAATGAAATCAAAAGATGTTTCTGTGAAGCTATATGGTCCTTGTCCTGTAACATTGACTGACATTTATACAGAAAATGTATCAGCATTAGGTTGTGTGCACAATCCAACTAATACTTTAAAGCTGCACCCCAAAACTCAGTGCATTTAGGAACTATAACATGATGAGAATCGAAATTTTCAGTAGTCAGTGTTGCAATTAATCAAATTTACTGAGGTATTGTTGATCTATTTGTGGAACATAGCCTGCTAGGGAAACCTTTTTAGATAAAATTGCTCTAAATAAGAAGAAAAAGCAGTGTGCATTAATTGTTCTGGTCAGTTTTTGCAAAAAAGGATTCTCTTTGTTATTTTTCTCACAAGCAGGCTACAATGCGCATGCCTGCATACATGAGCAGCCCTGCATGCCTGAAATGGAATCATATTGGCTTACACCCACCGATCAAAAAAGCTATAGCTTACAACAACTACTTATCCTGCATGAGCCAAATATGTGCTTATCAGGGGGTGCTGATAGTGTTACAATCTATTTTTAACAGTATTATTGCTTACAGCACAAATTCTTAGCATCATCTGCTGTTTGCCCTATGGTTTGTAGCAAGAAAAGATTAATTTTGCTTAATGGTAGGCGGTAGGCTGTGCCTCATAGCAGCAGGAAAAGCACAGCTTTCTATAGGGGGAATCCCCCCTTCCTCAGGCTTAAACACTGTTAGACGATTTTAGCGAACCTTCACGCCAAGTAGTACATTTCTGTTTTAACCTATAAAATGCATAGAATGAGCTTAAAAGTCAAAATTTGCAATGAATTATTATATTTTCAACTTACAAAGATGACAAAACTAGTCAGAACTCGATAAAAAGAATTGCAGCTTTCTGCACTATAAGCTTTTGTATAGGATGTTTTAATTATTTTTCATATGTCAATCGCAAAAAATAGTTAAAACTCTAAATTAGTGTTCTCAAATTTCAGGACTGTATCCCTTTCCCTGAAGTTTTGACCTTGGGAAACTATGCCATAAACATAAACTTGTCACAAAGCATACAGCCTGATGCTGGTTTGTTGCTAAATTGCTCACTTAATGTTGCAGGTTTTAATACAAGTTAGCTAACTCGTGCAGCTCACGCTATCACAATAAAGTGTGGAATTTGAATAGTTTTGTGTATACAATATGTGTATTTCTGGCACATTTGATGTGTTCTTAGGCTATCTTTATCATGATCGTTATCAATTAACAAGCAAAATTTTAAGCGCACAGTGCAATACTAGCTGATATCATGGTACACCTTCCCAATAAGCCAGATAACGCAGCCTCACAAATACAAATTTCTGTTCAGATGCCTAGCAGTATACTTATCTCTAGAACTTGCCTTATTAAGTTAGGCAATAAAAACAAGGATTTTGGATGCAATATGGGCAAATATACCCCTTTAATTGTGGCTGAATTCGGATATCTGAACATTTATAAAACTTTCTTATGACTTTTACAAGCTTTGTTCTAAATTTTACAAGTTTTGTTCCGACTTCCACAAAAAATATTCCAAACCTTACAAAAAATATTCCAAACTTTACAAAAAAATTTCCAAACTTTACAAAAAAATTTCCAAACTTTACAAAAAAATTTCCAAACTCTGCAAAAGTCCTATGCTTAAGCACACAAAATTAATTCCAAACTCTGCAAAAAATTTTCCAAACTTTACAAAAAATTTTCCAAACTTTACAAAAAATTTACAAAAAAATACAAAAATTTGTTCACTTAGATCAAAAACATTCTTAGCGTGTTGAGAAAATAATTCTCAAGAGCCTTATACAAAAACGATTAAAACTCGTGTAGCACTTATTTTTCTATTGTATTTAACTAATACTATCTTGAAAGCAATTTCCAATCAAACCAATAAGACAAAAATCACAAACACTTGTTCTTTAATTTTAATCAATAAAATTATATGTTTACATAAGAAATTGTAAAGAATCAATCATACCTAAAATCTTCTAATCAGACGATTTCTAAACTCTGCATGAAATTTGTTGAATTTCAGGAGGTTATAAGTAAAAAAATTCAGTACTTTTGGGTTATTTCATCTTTTCATGTTTATTCTTGCAGATACACAGTCTCCTAGTTATGCTTTAGCTTGTCACCTTTATGTGCAATAACTTCACCTCCATAGGCACGCAACTTGAACAGCTTTAGTGCTTTTTAATCGTATGGTCAAAGAAATCTTGAAATCCTTACGCATCGTTTACTTAAGTCACAAGACACATATCAAATTTTGCTGAAATGAGTCTTAACTTTTATGCCAACTTTGTGCTTATTATACCGTATTTCCTCAATTCGAATCACTGAAATCACTGAAAAAAATTTTTCTCAATCACGTAAAAAATTATTTTTATAAACTCTGAAATCAGCAAATGCCACCTATTTGTGGGTTCTGCTTATTTAGGGTATCGTATTAATCTGTGTAAATTTTATGAGTTGGTAAATGGGAAATGCATGTACGAAGTAGAATTGTTTCCTGGTTTAGTATACAAATTTAGAAATGTAACCTTTTCGCTTTTTACAAGCGGAAAAATGATTCTTACAGTTGCAAAACACAAGCATGAGGTGCATATAGCCTATAAAATAGTCTCAACAATGCTTGAGCAATGCCAAATTACTTTACAAGAAATTTTCCAAACTTTACAAAAAATTTTCCAAACTTTACAAAAAAATTTCCAAACTTTACAAAAAATTTTCCAAACTCTGCAAAATTCTTATGCTTAAGCACGCAAAATTAGTTCCGAACTCTGCAAAAAATTTTCCAAACTTTACAAAAAAATTTCCAAAGTTTACAAAAAAATTTCTAAACTTTTCAAAAAAATTTCCAAACTCTGCAAAATTATTCCAAACTTTGCTAATTTTAGATCAATACTGATGACATGGATGAAGTTAGGTGTTCATTAATGAATTTTGTGTGAAGGTTTGTGAAGTAAACCCTAGCTCAGGGTTTAAAAATTTCCACAAGTTGAACAGCAGGCAAAGATCGGCCTTTTTCATGTGTTTTCTGATAAACTTTGAGAAGCTCAAAATGGCATGATAATCAAATTTGAGCAATGTTTGCCTCTACTGGTTGCTTATTTTGGGCAAAAATAACTCGTAATGGCATCATTAGACAAGTACTGCTAAGAAAATCAAGCATTGTAAAGACAGTGTAAATAAAAAACAGCATACAGTAGGTTGTGCGCTAAAATTTTGTACATAAGACAGCTAAGGTTTATATATCATATCCTAAAAATTTGAACGAAATCCGGCTAGTGGATCTTGGAATATAGTGCTATACGAGAAAGTGTAAAGTAAACTGGTATACTATAGACTGCGCGCTGAAATTCTGTACATAGCATGCCTTGTCTATATACATCATATCCTGAAAATTTGAACAAGATTCGGCTAGTGATTCTTGGAATATAGTGCTATACGAGAAAGTGTAAAGTAAACTGGTATACTGTAGACTGTGCGCTAAAATTCTGTACATAGCATGCCTTGCCTATACGCATAATATCCTGAAAATTTGAACAAGATCCGGCTAGTGATTCTTGGAATATAGTGCTATACGAGAAAGTGTAAAGTAAATTGGTATACTGTAGATTACATGTTCATATCAATAACATAACACATGCAACATATGCTCACCCTACTCTGAAAATTTGAGCTGAATCCGCCCTATATTTCTTGAAATATAGTGCTATATAAGAAAGTGTAAAGTAAATTGGTATACTGTAGACTGCGCGCTGAAATTCTGTGCGTAGCATGCCTCGCCTATATACATCATATCCTGAAAATTTGAACAAAATTTGACTAGTGGTTCTTGAGTTACGCAAAAGTGTAAACTGATGCTGGTATACTGTAGGTTGCGTGCTAAAAGTTTGTACATAAGATACCTACCATATACTTGATATACTCTGTAAATTCGAGCCCGATCCGACCGCTGGTTCTTGACTTACGCCTCTTCAAAAATAACCCCTTGGATAATAACGCCCTGGGTAATAACCCCCTGGGTTATTGCCTCCCTCCCCTGACCCTGGGCCCTTGGCCCTGGGCTGGAGCGCGCCCCCTCCCCGGGCAGGTCCGGGCAGGCCCCAACCCTTTTGCGCCCTGGCACAACCTCGATTTTGGGCCAGGGCGCAGCTTCTCCGCCTATCTTATAACACTACAACGCTATAAGATATGGGTCCTAGGGACCCACGGCATACTACTAATATGCTGTGCGAGATTACTATTAAAAAACACGTAGGTAAAAATTTTCCTTAGCATTTATTAGGGTTGCAACCACCTGGGTTGCCGCACTCTAGAACGAATACACCCTCACCCCAGAAATCAAAATACCCCCCAGAATTCAATTTTCGGAAAATTTTTTTCGTTTTTTCGCAATTTTTTGATGCCAATGGATAGTGCTTGATGAGAAACGTCGAAAAATGGTGTTTTTATCGTCATAACACCATTTTTAAGGCCATTTTTTGACCTTCAAAAATCTTCCACCCCCCACAGAATTTTCTTACTGCCGACGTATGGTTGCAACGGAGACCGAACTGAGTACTCGGGTACCCGAACAAAATTCATTATCCGAATCCGAATAAACTGGAAGTTGACAATTCGAACCCGAACCCGAATAAAATTATTATAACTACCTGAACCCGAACCCGAAAGCGAATGTTTATGGATTTTATGCGGCTTTATTCGCATGTTTAAGCTCTAAAATCCTACAATTGTATGTCAAAGATTCCAAAATTTTCGGCTTTTTGTGCCGTTTTCAGTTTGCTTGACCCTAAAACGCTGAATTTCATGTAGTCATCAAGTACACATAAATTATTAATTGAGTGGTATATTTCGATCGATTCACGTGAATTTTTAAATGAATTCACACTGTACCTATATTTCGGAGTCCAAAAAATGCTGCATAGCTAGAGCCCCAAAAGCAATGTTTTTGGGCCAAAAAGCCTATACATCTATCAGTTTTTTTAATGCGCAAGAAGAGAAAAACCTCTCCTCCTCCTTAGAGGCGAAGCCAGGATTTTTGTTCGGGGGCATAAACAGAAATATTTTAAGACTAATTTTGCATTGAATGTCAGTAACGTTATGTATAGTAAAACTGAGTTTTTCGACATTTAGTAGTGTAGCATAGCTAATTTATGGGTTTCTGACGATCAAAAATACAAAAAGTGTAAGGCGGCGCTAAGTGCCGAGAATTTTTGGAGTTTTCACCGTTTTCATGTAGAATTTACGGCTTTCCTATTGACAAACAGTTCGGAAATCATAAGTGGCGTAAAGTGCCAAGAAATTTGGTCATTCTTTACCGCCCTTAATATTTTGTAGCTCTGTGAATACTAATAGTCTGGCAGAAAATTATTAAATTTGTACAAAACAATTTTGACAGTTCAAGCTTGCGCTTCTAACGAGAAAACTGCGAATTACTAACTTTGTCGGAAAATATTTTGAGTGATTCAGGCTTTTAAACGCAATGCTGGAGCTTACAAAAAGAAAGAACAGTAACTGGCGGCGCTATGCGCCGGAAAATCTTGGCGTTCTTGCACATTAATCTCAATTTATACCGCTTAAATCATACAAAACAGACAAATTAATGCCAGCGCGAAAGACTTGAAATTTCTAGAAATTCCTAAATTTACCTGGCTTGTTCTCCCTAAAATCTCGTTGCACATGTACAACGAGATTTTACGTCTGCGGAGGGTCTGGGGTGGCGCGCTCAAGCATTCCCAGCGGGGTCCGGGGCAGAGTCCCGGAAAATTTTGTAAAAAAACATTTTAATGTTAAATAGTAACATTAAAAGTTTCGCCACAAAATCGGTAAAATCTCGGTTCTGAATCAAGCCCAAAAGCACTTAAAATTGATGAACTCCTACATCACAAAACTTCTGCGCTGAAATGCGTTTTTCGACCTCTTCTAATTACATAGCGCAACACCGGGTCGCTGCCAATAAGATATTGAAAAATGCATCAATGAAAATTTTGATCTAGAATACAATTTACCTCCCCGCGTTTTTTAGCCGATCCATGTAAGCTACAGTAACCAAACTTTACGAGGAGATAGCTATAAGCCTATTGTTCTAATCTGGCAAAATTGATTAACTTACGGTGTAAACTTACTGCTTTACACTCACAGTTTACAACGTAATAACGGCATCTAAAAATTGTAAACGATTCGGTTTCAAACAAAGCAGTTTTTTGTAACTCAATCAACATCCTACATTAAAAAAGTAAGTTTAAAGTAAAGTAAAGTAAGTTTTTTTTTAATTTTTTTAAAGCAGTAAGTTTACACCGTAAGTTAATCAATTTTGCCAGATCATTACAACAGGCTTATAGCTATCTCCTTGTAAAGTTTGGTTACTGTAGCTTATATGGATCGGCTAAAAAACGCTGGGGGGTAAATTGTATACTATATCCGAAAATTTTGTTCTTGCCGTTTTCAGGCCCATTTGTAACCTTCTTATTAACAAGATGCAGTTCAGAAAACAGGAAATGCGCAAAAACATAAGAAAATTTGGCCATTCTTTTCATTTAAAGTAGGATTATGTGTCCTTGTTAAGAAAGACAAACAAAGCAAAGAATAGACATACTGGTACACAAAAGACAAACAAAGTAGAGAATAGACAAACTGGTTTTTTTCGGACTTTAACTATCAAGCTCAACAAGCAAATAGTTCATTAAATTACTAAAGTGATGTGAAGTGCTGGATTATTTTAGCGATTCAAGCTTTTAAATTCATTGAATCTGTATAACAATAAATAATAATGACTCGGCGCGAAGCGCCAGAAAATTTTGACGTTTTTGCCTTTTTGAATTCAGTTTTCTGGACACACATTATTGTAACAGAAAAATCAACAATATTTCTGAAAAATTTGGGGGGACATGTGCCTTAAATGCCCCCCTGGCTACGCCTATGCTTACCCCTCCCCATACCCGTGTATGAGACGACGGTAAAAACGCTACTTTAAATTTAATTGACGGATTTTTCGGACTATTTTTGCAGTATTAGGGAAATTTGGAGTTTTGCTCTCTCTGCCAGAAAATCCTGGATCAGTCACTGCACGAATTATCCTAACGTTACTATTTGTGTGATATTATTTTTAGTATTTTCATCATTTTGTTGTATTATTTTCGTTTTTATTTTCATCACTATTTTGAATTCGTGCTAAGGATGTTCTTTGTACCCTTGTTTATAATGTAAAACATGTCAAGCTAATCCAAGAAAACAGGATGCAGAGCAGATTAATTTGAAGTTTTTATTATCTTTTTGCAAATGTTAACTGCGTCAATCGATTGATAAATAAATTTATTTGCTTCTTTCGTTATTATTAATACTTGATGAAGAAGCTCAGTCACACACAACTGACGTTGCTTGTCTATTAAATGTGTTGATGCGTCAGACTTTTTGCGTAGCTTAATTTTTTAATGGATGTCTTACGCCATGTCCAACATTTATTCCGTCCATCATCTTTATTCATTTACATACAGAAAATGCTAATTTCGACGCCGATCAGTAATCTAATGCCTTCGGCCATGTTTTCTCTTCAAAAATAAAATGCGGTTGAGAGAAGCAATGTCACACAAACTGCAAAACAGAAACGTCTCCTCTATACATTGATAATCTTATGGCCGGTGTCGAACGTTGAAGTGTCCAACCAGACACTTTAAGGTGCCTTAATGTGTCTGGCCGTACACTTTGAGGTACATACCTTAAAGCGTCCGGGTCTGCCTCAAAGTGTCCGGCTACTGCGTTTGTGTTGGTTTGGTACGTATAATACGCCCAAGCACACCGCCTATGGAATGTATATAACTCGAGCACGTTGCCTTACTGTAGAATCGATTGGCTATGGTTGACCATTTTTGGCATTCTCATGAATTTTAATTAGCTAAAAACTGAAATGGAAAATACGATTATGTTTGCGAAATTGGTAATCGAATCGATTACAGAAGTGCATGAATGCGTTTTCCCTCGTTTTGCCCGTTAAATAATTAATCTTAGTCAATTAATTAAGTTATAATTAATTAAATTCGTAATTACTCAAAATGAATTAATTGTTCTTTAATTAAATAATTATGCCTGCAATAAATTAACCAAATAAATTAGGAACTTATGTAAAGTAAACTATGAGTTAATTAAACTCTGATTTATTTAATTTTAATTAATTAACTAATCAAAATCAGTTAATTGATTCCTAATTGATTAATAAATCTTTACTTATTTTTTTAAACTAAATAACTCATAATTACTTTACTCTCAATTCATTAACTGAACCCTAAACTAATTGCCTTTTTAGCTTTAATTAATTCATGGTAATAAGATAAAACAGCAAAGTATTCTGACGTTTCTCATCAAGTTTTATCCATCGGCATCAAGAAATTACATAAAAAATTAAACGGATTTAAAAATTCAACTCTAGGGGCCTATGGGGGCTTGTCCATTCCATCTCCTTATGTTCTCGTGCCATTCTCATTCAATTATGTTCTAAATGTCTTCTCCTATGTATTTATGCACTTTACTGTAGCCCGGACACTTTAAGGTAAACCCGGACACTTTAAGGTACCCTAAAGTGTCGTCAGGTTCCGGACACTGTAAGGTTTGACACCCAAAGGTGGGCAGCTCTAAAATTCTTCGAGGGGGCGGATGCAAGATTTTTCAAGGTAAAAAATGGTCTTAAAAATTGTGGTATGGCGAAAAAACACCATTTTTCAACGTTTCTCATCGAACACTATTCATTGGCATCAAAAATAGCGAAAAAACAAAAAAAATTTCAAAAATTGAATTCTGGGGCGATGTATTCGGCCTTCTGGGGGTGCATAACTCCCCAACCCCCACGCCTACGTGTGGTCCGGCTTTTAAAGTATGAATGAAACTGTATGTATCTTCAATTGCATGATCATAAAAATGATCGCGTCTTTTAGCTTTTCTGCACGATAATAATTCCGTTGCTTAAATTAACTTAATAAGTATTGTTCATTTGTAGCGTGCAATCAATTGTTTTAGGTTCTTCGTAGGTTTGTGATAATCGAAGGTTCTTCGCTTAATATGTACATATAAAAATAGATGAATGTGTATTTATGGCGCAACGATTTTTTATCTGCTAGACTACACCCTTTTTGGTCATCCTTAACTGGACTGTCAGACGATATTTTATTACTGTATATCATCATGATTAGTAAGTAGCATTACGTTCGAAAAGTAATATTGATAAGGTTTGGTTGGTTGGAACAGTACTATACGTATTTACCTTTATTTCCTTCATTTTGAATACCAACTATGATCGCTTAGTTACATATTTTTAATTTGCGTGTCATCCTATTAGAGATACCTATTTGTTTACTGGAGAATGAAATTTTGTGTGCATAATTAGTGCTCTTAATTCATCATATCGTATTTAAGTTTAACATATTCATACCTTATCGTTATTCGTTTAATAATTTTGGTAAACGTTTGACATTGACATGTTTGTTCAAATTCAAAAATTTACATGTGACATATTATACAGGACGGGCATAGGTGCACAAGGTCAGGGTCGGCAGTGTGGGGTGAAATCCCGAAAATCCAGAACATCAGATTTAATGTTCACGGTTTTTTTGCTGTTCAACCGATCAAAATGGTCAAAAAAGCCTGTAAATGGTTTTTTCGTGGTAATGTCGCATTTTTTAAAGCATTTTTAGTCCATTTTGACTGCATTATATCACTTTTACACTAAAAAATGCTAAAATTGATTCGAATTTGCGCGCTTTGTGTAAAGTACATTTAAAATATTAACGCCGGAAAAATTAAACACTTTTCCTGCTTTTGACCTCAAGAAAGACACAGAAAAGCGTTTCATCAGCTCAAAATCGCCGGACAGTACATGTCCGGCGGTTGTCCCTTCAGGAGGGGGTAATACCTTCCTCACTCCTCTATGTGCATGTGTGAGGGTGGGCCAAAAAAAGGCTACACCCCCAATGTTACAGGTCATAACTTTAGCAAATGTTGATATAAAATTTAAAGTCTACTCTCACTAAATAGATGAAAATCCCCTTGATTGAATTATGTAAAACATTTGGCCATCTGATAACAGTTCAGGAACTAAAGCGATTTGCTTACACCCTACTATTTCAATATTGTATGATTTTTGTAAGGAGGATGGGGGGTCGGTACCATACGTGGGCAGCAAGAAAATTCTGGGGGGTGCAAGATTTTTTTGAAGGTCGAAAAATGGCCTTAAAAATGGTGGTATGGCGATAAAAACACCATTTTTCGACGTTTCTCATCAAGCACTATCCATTGGCATCAAAAAATTGCGAAAAAAACGAAAAAAAATTTTCAAAAATTGAATTCTGGGGGGGGGTATTTTGATTTCTGGGGGTGATATTTTGGTTTCTGGGGGGGTGCATACCCCCAAACCCCCCCACGCCCAGGTGTGGTCGGTATCCCAATTTTTCCAAAACAGTCAAAAATAAGTTTAAAACCATCTACTTACTCGTACGTGCAGAATAACGTTTTTCCGCCATTTATATTTGGTTTTGGTCAAAATGATATCTGGTGTAGAACTTAAGCAAAAACTTTCACAATTTTTAACAATTTTGTGTGGAAAAAGTGCTTAAATTTCTTTAACTTTAGCTAAAACTCGGCGCGAAGCCAGTGAAAATTTGTGGAACTTCGACAGAAAGACGTTTAGAGACTTGAATAATTCGTCATTTCCTGTTCTTGTGCAATCAAGCATTTAGCGCCAAGCGCAAAATTTTTTTATAAGTTATCCTAAAAATGTGAGAAATTAACAAAAATATGGCTTTCAGACCAAGAAAGTGGATGAATGTCATATACAGGTGTTAAATTTGAGAAATTACGATGGTCGATGGCCAAAAAATGTTGCAAAGTACATATCCATTCTTTATCTCGCCAACTATTTTAACCGACGGGGAGAGGGCGGCCGCCTTGCGCTCCCTCTTAAATGCATTCTTGTATATATCAAAATTGAATCAGCAAACTCGGAATAGAACATGTATGATAAACCGCTAGATAGTCAGACTCAGAATTCCGATGATAAAAAATTTGAAACTGGACAATCGAAGATTTCATGATATTGCCAGAGTGTTATTTGAAACATCAAAAATTCTGGAATCTGCATTCCATTGTATATCGAATATATAACTTGCATACTATAGTTCGTTTCATTTAGGTAAGTTTGAAAATTTTGAAAAAATTTAAAATAAGTAAAAGTGTTGTAAACTAACACCACAGTTTCGATGTTTTACAGTATACCGAGTTTACGGGAGATGTTTGCCATTTTAAAGCGCATTACTGCATCAAAATTGTAATCCACTTTTGTAGCCTGATTCATCCTAATTAAATTCAAATGAAAACCGCAAAGTTAAATGAAACAGACTATAATTCTATTCACTTTTTCTCACAATGGCACAAAATTTAAAGCTATTTAGAATTCTAATACACACCAAACCGTGAGCGACCAATACAGTTTGCATAAATAAATCCTGATCGGCATCAGGGTTAATTTTTATAGAACAAAACAAGGAAAGTTAACCCTCAACAATTTAACCCTTTCATTCGAAAACCTGAGATAAGTACTGATATCAAATGCATATCATATACAACGCATCTAACCCCTAAGGGCTAAATCAACCCCGGGGTTAAGTAACCTCGAAGGGTTATAATTAACCCTTGAGGGATAGTTAACCCTTTCATTCGGAAACCGGGAATAAATTATTTAACCCTCATCTCGACAAAATTTATCGAATTTAACCCGGAGTTAGCTTAACCCCTTCATTCGGAAACCGGGCCCTGGCGAACTTATCAATCAGCTTTGATTTTTTCCAGTTTTTAGCCTTAAGTTTGCCTTATTTTCTTAAGAATATTAGCTTTTTGCCCTTCTTGGAAGATATTTTTTATGCTCGTTTTATCAGACGAGATGGAGGAAGATCGTTCTCATCGATGATTTTGTTGGCGAAGCTCCAACTCTCTTCTGTCAGAATAAAACGATGTTCTTATTACTTTCCTTTTCTTTGACTTGATTATTGTTAGATTTTTCGTGAGAATTCGATCAGAGAAAACTCATGTGTCACTGACCTTGCGTTGGATCGATTCAGCATTAAATCTGCTTGATGACGGAAATTCTAACGAAAGTAGGCTACGTCTTTTATATCCATTATTTATGGTCTCTTTTTCGATTAGTCAATCAGCGTTCGTGAGGTAATAATTATGGACTAGACGCCGTTGTTAAGTGTACATACCTGCTGAGATTCGATTAGCTTCTGGAAGATATAATTGTAGCACACGAATAATTGCTTCTTAATTTTTTTAGATGCGCGAAGGACAGACAAAGCTTTATCCATTTAAAGCTAAAGTGCATAGCTGTATGCGGTCAAAAAAATGTATTGTTTGTTTTGAATGCCTCTTTAAGCCACCTTGAGTGTTCTCAGAACCGCTGTGCCTTAGATTGCATTTCGTTTAAATGTCCGGTAAGTCAATGTCTGATATAAAAACATGGCATTAAATTTATTCGTCTCCTACCTTCTTATTACGTTAGTCTGATCGTTGCGGGCAATTTAGATGCACAAAATAGTAATTATAATTAGATTTTGCGTGAAATAGATTTAGAGGGTAATACCTGACAGCTGCTGCAACAAAAATTGTTATACTTTTGGGATGCAACCATATCTGGCATGGAGGGAGTCCGGGGAGGGCGATCTGGATCATAGTTGCACAAGGTCAAGGTCAGCAGGGGGTGAAATTCCAAAAATCCAAAACAGTAAATCTAACGTTCACGATTTTTTTGCTCTTTTAACGATTAAAATGGTCGAAATAGCCTATAAACGTTTTTTCGCGGTAATATCGCATTTTAAAAGCATTTTTAGTCCATTTCGACTGCGTTATATCACTTTTAACACTGAAAAATGCAAGAATCGATCAATTTTGGGCGCTTTTTGAATAAAAAGTACTTGAAAGTACTAATCTGGCGCGAAGCACCGGAAAAATTTTGACGTTTGTACTGCTTTTGACCTCAAAGATGATGCAAAAACGTTCCATCCGCTCAAAATCTCCGGATAGTAGCTGTACGGCTGACCCTTCAGGGGGTAATAAATACCCCCTCACCCCCTCCTGTGTGCATGTATGATCGTGACCCCCTCCCCGAGAATCCAGCGTGTACCCTCCAAATTCAATGGACCTTCCCCAGAGTTGAATTTTAGGTGCTATTTTTGGTGATTTCGCCCCACCGGACCCCCCAGCATTCGGCTGTTGCTTATCTATGGATGCAACTATACATGGACAGCGATCAATGTTTCGAGTCTAATTGAGTAGAATTGCAAAAAACCACAAAAATTCAATTCTCACGTCCACATATTGAGCAACAGGTCCGCGTTGCCCTGAATATTCAGGTCTGAAAATTCCACGCATTCAAAGACTATCGATAGTAGACTCGCACGTCAGAATTTAACAGATCTATATCGTCAAAGTCATAATCTTTGTTGGGAAAATGAGAAAAAGTGTTCATTTAATCCTAAAAGCGCTGAAGTGTGCTTTAGAATGTATGGTCAAGCAATACTATGCATGTGGGAGGACTGGCTGTGTAACTCTCACCCAGAAGGATAGAAGGATGGATTTGCCGACGTAAATAGGCAAAGTTGTGGCTAAACATGGACGAAATCATTAGTTTCCTCCAAATAATACCTCAGTACGTGAATTGACCTAGTATCCGTGCTATTCTAAAAGTTACTTTCATTCTTAATGTCAGCTTATGACCAGGAAATATCTTTCTGTCAAAATGAAAAAATCGCTATGTCAGTCAAAGAAATTACTTATGTTAAAATGATATACGTGCATGAGAAAAATTTTTAAATTATAATAGATCAGAAAACTAAACAAATACTAGCATGAAACTAGTTTTTGAAAGCTGTAAGCGCTTTTTAGGAAAAACAGAGTTGCTGCTTCGATGCTAAAATGTTTGCTTTAAACATCTTTAATGTTTTTTGCGGTCTCTTAATCCGTGAATGTTTGCAACAAACTACTCTTTCTTGCCTTTTCATTATCTACCTAGCTTGTTATTAAATCACTCTTTATATACAGTTCTTACAAAGATTTTGTTATATGGCATAAAAGAAGGAAATATTTTAAAACTAATTAGCCTTTCGAAAGTAATTTGTTTTGCATTTAGTATTCGAACAAAAACTTGTTGTTGAGATATAAGTGAACTCCAGTTTCATTATCTTGTTGCATTCACGATTTTTAAAGAATAACTAATTGCTTACGCCAGGTTGATAAAATTAATTTTTTTACTCTTAGCGCATATGCAAAAAAGCTGAGTTGTTTCATTTTTGTTCGGTGCATGCGGCACTGGTTACTTAACAGGTGAAAGGTTGATATTGGTAAAAGATTTTTGCCGGCTCTCTGTTCGCCTAGATGATATTTTTAACGAAAGAAAATTAAGCACGTACGGCGAGGCTAAAATTTCAGGAAATTGATGTCATATGCTTTTTGAATTTGAAACATACTGATTATTGATATAAATAGGCGTTGCTTCTTGCTTTGCTTTATATTGAACGCTTCCGTTTACCCTCAATAAAAGAATAGCTTTTCTTGATCTGTTCTTTCGTGCCTTAATTTTCATCTCATTATCCTATATACGTACGTATGTACTTAAAATTGTTTTTGTCTTTACATCAGAACCCTATAATTACTCCGATTTTTAAGCAACTAAAATTAGCGTCGTACTATACTCTGCATTATGTCGCTTGAGATATTTCTAGATAATGGCTATACAATTACCCGTGTTTCACGTACGTTTGTCCAGTCATTAAGACAAACAAAAAACGAATGTCCACTTAAAAAACTAACGTTGTACGAATAATTGCGGTTGTTTTTCATCCTATTTCTATATTTTGCTTCACTGGAGTGTGTAACTGATTTTTTGGTTAAAAGCTTCCGTTTCTATTCCGAAAAATCGATACTGAATCTGCTTGCATACTCTTTCATTTTTTGGATGTTTTCCTTTTTATTGCATCGTTTTTACGGCATATTCAGTAAACGAATACGGTAGGAAAATCAGGTTATCTATGAAGAATCGCGATGATGTGAAGAAAAACGGGCAAATACACACACGTCAGGCCAGTGATTATTTGTACTTTATTTTTTCCATTCACTTGCGTGCTGTACATTCGACTTGATCCCTTGCGCTTATTCGTTTTTCTTTATTTTTATTAATCACAGTAACGAACTGGCACAAAATCCGCTTGTTTTGTTGTTTAGGAAGCTTTTCTAATCGTTATTCTCGACGAAAATTAATTCTTAATGGCTCTCGTCATTCCGTTTCATATATATTATGCGATTTTGCATGCGCTTAACCTGTTCAAAATGTTTTTCTCGAATTTTCGCAGTATTAATCTGCAAGGATTGGCATTAAATATGCAGTAAAAGACTCTTTTCTTATAATTTTCGTACATTTTTACCCGTTAGCTTAGGTTTATCATGTTTAACATTTAAACCAAGGACAGCAACGATCTCCTAAAACCTTCTGTTTATGCATTCATTGAGAAGCGTTACATCAATAAACATATACTCGTACATATGTTTGTGTCGACAGTTGCCAGGAAATATTCACGCAGTCAAAAAAGTCATAAATAAAAGCCAGGAAAGTAAAAAAATCTTTTTTATGCATCACAGTCCATGTCTCTTCGAGAGACCTATCGTTCTTCCGTGCTTATACTTAATGTATTTGAATAAAATTTATTTAATTTTTATATGATGCACATTAAATATTGACTAAATCACTTTGAGTTGAATTTTTGGGAGCGTTTCCCGAGGCCAAGTTTTTTTCTACATTTGAACGCTTACTCGATGTTGATATTAAAACGGGTAATACAGAATACTGTATGGTTCCACTTTCCGATTCTATGCTCAAAGTCATACGTGGGCAGCACCCAAATTATGGGGAGGTGCAAGATTTTTCGAAGGTCAAGAAATGGCCTTAAATATGGTGGTATGGCGAAAAAACACCATTTTTCAACGTTTCTCATCAAGCACTATCCATTGGCATGGAAAAAATGCGAAAAAAAACAAAAAAATCAATTCTTGGGGGGTATTTTGGTTTCTGGGGGGGGGGGTATTTTGTTTTCTCGGGGGATGCATACCCCCCAAAATCCCACACGCCCAGGTGTGCTCAAAGTGGAAGATAGGTTAATAACACGCCATTTAATAATTTTTTGCATATCACATTCGAACAGACGAAAATGAATAATTACGAAGAAGTCTTTCACTTCATGTAATAAGTTGAACCTCTTAATTACTTAAATATAATGTGATGCACATTCTAATTTTAACTTCTTTTGTCAATACTAGCGGGACAAACATTTTGGATAATAACTACTATGCAGTGCATATAACGCGGAAGCAAGAGGCACAAAAAGTTGTTGTTCGTTCGGATAATTTTGTATGAATTCCGGGTTTAGAATAAAGAAATGAATAATAAAAATAAAGGATTGTCAGTCTAGTTTTTCGACGAGAAAGATTTTGTCTATTTTTTATAGAGTTACGTATTACCTGCAAACTATTCTAAAGATTGCAACATTCAAACAAAAATTTACAATCCTAAATCTTATTGCCCGAATGTTAACGTCGTCTTTAAACAACTGTAGGGACATTTAGTCCCCTAATTTGCCACTATATATAGAAGCGGACTGGTTTATTTACCTGAAATTATTCAAAACTTCGAGTATTTTATAGTAAAAGTTTGTTTTAATTGATTTCTAAATACGTTTTGAAAACAAATTCGAATAACGAAGTTATTGCAAATGCTGTTTTTGATCTTCGTTAGATGGAAAATTATATTAAAATTATCAGTGTTCATCTCGTGGATCTGTAGATTAAATTTTTTTAAGATCAAGTGAGCAGTTTATTTAGGCTTTTAGGGTGCAGAGCTCAGTTTGCATGATCTTGAACAGCCTAGATAAAGCCGCTAGCACCTATAGTATGTTTCCAAATTCTTTCGACTTTTTCACAATATGGTGATTTGAAAGTATCAACAATTCAGCCAATCGACAAAGAGCAGTTTCTTAGTTCCGCCTCTCGCATCAATTGATTCGCTAATTGTACAATGAGCTATGCAAAATTTTAAACTTAGTCGCCGCTTCCTCGAGTGGTTTAGCGGTATAACCACTCATGTCACAGCGGGGAATCCGGGAGTATTTTTCCTGCACGAGGCTGTACGCTCTCACACCTAAGAGCCAAAGTGACCCAGAGTGCCAAAGCATAAGGTTTAAGAACCAAATTACATTCAACAGACGATAGCCAACCGGATGAAAGGCCTTAAGCCGGTTGGCTGAATTTTTACTGCTTCCGAATCACCATAGTCTGACCTTTTGTATTTCGATCTGTACTAAACTTCATTAATACTATGCTGATATAAAAACTGTAGTACTGCTATTTTTCTTGTTCTCGCGTGCTCAACAATGTATTTTTACCTTTCTGTGATATCGCCAAAAGTCTGTCATCAAACTGTGTAGTTCATATCGTGTGAGTCAAAATGATTGTGTCTCAAGAGCCCCACCAGTCCCAACAGCCCCACCGTCCCAACAGCCCCACCGTCCCAACAGCCCCAGCACAAAATCCCAACAGCCCCACCCGCCCCAACAGCCCCACCAATAGTCCCAACAGCCCCACCGTCCCAACAGCCCCACCAATAATCCCAACAGCCCCACCAATCCCAACAGCCCCACCAGTCCCAACAGCCCCACCGTCCCAACAGCCCCACCGTCTCCAACAGCCCCACCAATAATCCCAACAGCCCACTAGTCCCAAGAGCCCCACCAATCTCAGCAGTTCCATCGTTCCATCAGTCCTACCGTTCCAACGGTCGAAGTGTCCCAACCACACATAAGCTTGGGGGAAGGGATGTTTAGAGTTTAACCCCCTTAAACCCCCAAATTATGGTAGACCCCCAGAATTCTATATTTAGCACTTTACCCCACCAGACTTTTCGCTGCCAATTTTGGTTGCAACTACCCCACTGTTATAATCATAGCTTCCTAGCTGCACGGCACGATCGGTCTTGAGCCAAAAATGACCTCAAAACTGGCATGAATCTTAAAATGGCGTAAAAACTACGCTAATCCACATTTTCTGGCTATTTTGAAGCAGATTAGCGTGAAAGTTTTGATTTTTATTGAATTTTAACACTTTACATCGATCTATGCATGTAATATGCAGCTACATTTGGGCAGTACGTACTTTCCTACCTAAATTGTACGTACATGCTGTTCTTTTATCATCAAACAGAGCCCGTATACATTCAATAATTCAAAAGTACATCCGCCAAACGCACTTCTCGCATAATAGCAATCGCAGTAATGGTGGGGCTGCTGGGATTATTAGTGGGGTTGAGACGGTTGGGCTGTTGGGACGGTGGGGTTGTTGGGACGGTGGGGCTATTTGGACTGGTGGGGCTGTTGGGACGGGTGGGGCTGTTGGGATTATTGGTAGGGCTGTTGGGACGGTGGGGCTGTTGGGACGGTGGGGCTGTTGGGACGGTGGAGTTGTTGGGACGGTGGGGCTGTTGGGATTGGTGGGGCTGTTGGGATTGGTGGGGCCGTTGGGATTATTGGTGGGGCTGTTGGGACGGTGGGGCTGTTGGGACTGGTGGGGTTGTTGGGACGGGTGGGGCTGTTGGGATTTTTGGTGGGGCTGTTGGGACGGTGGGGCTGTTGGGACGGTGGGGCTGTTGGGACTGGTGGGGCTCTTGAGACATCACCGTCAAAATAATATCCCATTTAATTAGGTAGGTGTGCTTACGTTTATAAGGAAATGACTTCTGTTTCACATAACTTTGGGCATAACTTTAAAGAATTTTTATCGACAATATGCCAGCAAATTGCGATAATTTTATATCCGATTAATGCTATAATTGCAATATGTTTCCGGAGATAGTTTCCAAGCCTTAACTTGCGTGAAACCGATTTTAATTTTCCGTTGATACCATCTACGTAGTTTTCCAGCTTAAATTTTTACTCTGAGCCGAAAAAATTAAAAGCAAAAGTTGTCAGGAAACTTTTCAGTACAGTTTATGATCTCTCAAGTATTATTGATTTGCGCTAGGCACCTTTCAAGTGACGAACTGACAATTGTTTATTTCGTGTTTATTAATCGTATGTTTGGGAAAATAATTTTTGACTGACTTTCTGCAACGAGCTAAATCTTCTGGTATAAGGAATTCTTCCACTCGAGTTGTAATCGACTTTATTTAAAAATTTAATAAAATAATTCAAAGTAAAATGATTGAAATTGAATAGAATTATTAAACTAAATGAAATTATCAGTACAGTATTTAATTAAAAATGAGGGTCGTGGTTCTGAACAACATTCGCGTGAATTACTATGCGATTATGAAACGATTATGAAAACAATAACTTGTTGGCTGTTTTTTTATTATCTTCGGCGAAGTGGATTACAGCCAAACTTTTAAATTCATTTCTTGTAGAATTAGAGCTATTTTTATGTCCAGTCCGGGCTGTCGTTCGCTTAATAAAGTATTAATAGTATTAAAATAATATTGGCGCTGCGATATTTAATTACATTCTACAATTATTAAAATTAAAAAATGTTAGATGACAGGTGAAAGAAATCGTTAGCTGCATATTGCAGCGCTGAAGATTGATTTCCTGGAACTAAGCTCTAAAACTCGAATCTCGGCTCTTGCGCATTGCCAATCTTTCCTTAGTAATGTCATTTTTGTATTGCGTTATACTGCATTACCCTCTATTTTCGCTCTGTACCGTTTCTCCGACCGTCTCAATTCTCCCACTTTCCCGATTCTCCGTCTAATGATAAAGCAGGTTATTTTTAGATTCTTAAAATTCCGGATTCCCCGACCGTCCCGATTCTTCGTCCAGAGCGTGAGAAACATAAGAATTTTTCATGAAATGCATTCATGCTGAACAACACGTAGTACTTACAAACTCGGATGCGTGATATACGTATTAATTCAATTAAGAGTGTAACGAATACGACGAAATTCTGTTCCGACGTATTCAATTCGACATAGTTCTGGATTTTTTCACAATAGGGATCACAAAATCGAGCTTGTTTTTTTATTGATCACTAGATTCTTCAGAACAGATCCTAACATCTACTCTTCAAGTATACAAATAAGCTGGTTGTACAGTAATTTACACATTGAATAATCCCCGTACCTAGCTCATTCTTTATATCTACCTACTCATTGAACAAATCGATATATCAAGATATCTTCATGCTACCGTTCGGCGCTTAATGACGTGTGGTTAGTTAGTACCACCTGTCACATTTGAATGTGCAGTCAAGAAAACAGGAAAGTTGGAGAATCGGGACAGTCGGAGAATCGAGAAAAGTGATTCGGGACGGTTGGAGAATCGGGCCGGTCGGATAAACGGGACGGTCGTAGAATAAAGACGGTCGGAGAATCGGGATGTTCGGAGAATTTGGACTGTCGGAGAATCGGGATACAATCATAAATGGTCTTAGGGGTTTCTGCCCCAGAAAAAGTTTTACCCCTCCAGAGCAATTATTCGACCCCCTAGAATTCGCGATTTTTCAAAAGTTTCAAAATTTTCCCCTGAAAATTCGTAAGAAGGTTCTTTTTTAATGCATTTTAGCAATCTATTCGCTCAAAAGATTGAAATTTGCGGCGCCTCGCACCATATACTCATGTTTTGACTATATTTTGTTCAATTTGTTCGGCTTTCTTGATTTTTTCCCGGAATGTTCTTAAGTTTTTATGCTCTAGAAAGATAAAGCATCATAAGAAACGTCGGAAAACGATGTTTTTGACGCATATTCACTATCTTTGGGCCCGAAAGAGCACCTTTTCCTCAGAATTCCCATACCGTGCTTGTCTAGGGACACAATCTCTATTTTTGTACTCGTGTTTCAGTATGTCCGATAAAATTCAATTTCAATTCAATTCGTTTCAATTTCAATTTAAGTTGTGCAAATATTTTGACTATTTCGAATAACCTGACAACCGCTTGCGCTACGCAGGATAGCGATGATTTCGTGAGCACGTGCTTATGGTTGTACTATGAACTTATAAAATAATATTTACGCATTCACTCACTTCAAACGTTTTATGCTGACAATAATTGTTGCACTTCGGTTACGAATCTTTGTTTACGCTTAGCTATCGTTTAACAAAAACAATCGCGGTCGGTTTGTTTGCGGAGATCATTTTCTATCTTTTTTATAAAATTTGCTTGTATTTGTAAAAAACTACGCTTTTTTACGCTTGCTTCCTTTTTCGAAATAATGTTCATTTTTTATTTTCTAAGGATTTTGATTATTTTATACAGTTTTTAAATCTCAACATTTCTGTGCTATTTTAATAGTTGTTTCTTGTTCTTTTTTCCAAGCATTACAATTATAAAAAAGTTCAGTCATTATTTCAATTCTCCTCCTCCTACACCGTCGCATTTTTTGCAGAATGAGCCCTAATGTGCATAATGGCTACATTATAAATGCGTGCATTCTATGCGTGACCGTAATTGATAATTCATTATGAATTTTTCGACCATTAATTTATTTTTTCGATTAACTATGAGGGCGATTCGCATAGCAGCCGCAATTAGTGATCGATTCCGCGGTTGTTTATTATGGTTTGATTGGCGTGTAATCGTGCACGGCTGCAATCCCCCTCATAATGTTTTTCATGGACATGTAATCTGCCACTAAGAAATAATGTGTTAATTTTTTCTTAGAACGAAAAGGACATTAAATTTAAAAGAATGATTAGGTAGCGATCGCTTTGAGCCAGCTCTCTCTTTCTCTCGCAGAAAAAGAGACATTAGAGGAAGACGTTTTAGAATGTGTTTATCGATGATAGAATAAGGTAACATGATAATGCACAATTTAGACCTGATTCTAAACAAAAAATTTTCTAAATCATATTTTTTGCATATATCTTCGTGCGAGTGATAACGATCCTTTTTTAGAAATCTAGCCTGCTGGGTCAGCTGTCATGCCAAATGATCAGCTTGACGTAAAAACGCTAAATTCTCTTAGCTTAAGCGAGCCTCTAATCGTCCCTCAATTACGTTGTTAAAGTTAAATTGCATGAAGCTTTAACTATTCATAATTAAGATATATACATGTTTTACGAAAATTTTCTTATTTTGTTGTTTCTCTGCCATATTTCCCTTTGATTTCTTAGCTATGGTGTACTATTCTACGAAATTAAATTATACAGCCTCGGACTGAGTTGCATGACTGACTTTAAATTGGGCTAAAAACACATGTTTTTTAGTTTTTCTTAATCTTCAATGGCGTAAATGATTGTGTCTTGATTCTCCGACCGTCCCTATACTCCGACCATGGTAAAGTCTGGCGGACATGGCCTGATCGACTGACTTATGCCACTGTCAAGGTCAAATCGTAAAGTACATATATGTGTTCATCCATAGTTTTCCAAGGTCCATAGTTGAGGGAGGGGTGAAATTCAAAATGGGGAATCAGTAAATTAAGTGGTGTATTACCAGGGGCGGATTTAGGGGGGCGGGGGGATTGACCCGAAATAGTGCGCAAAATTAAGGATTTTTGAGCGATTTTTAGCGATTTTCGGGTTAAAACGGCGAATTTTTCCGCCCAAGTCAGGGTACGCCCCCTTAGGGGTATCGCCCCCCCTAGAAAAATCCTGGATCCGCCACTGTGTATTACTATCAACCGACACTATTTTGTGTACGTGCTTCCTTGCGACAAAGATCTCAGATCCCGAAAAAGTCTTTGAATGAGCGGACAAATTTTTGTAGATTTATTATATAAAAATCCTATTAAATATGCACATTTTTACATACTACCAGTGTGTGACCTGCGGCGACCCGCACGCAGTCCTAAATGTGATAATTTGGCCTGAATTTAGTTGATAATATTACTTCAGCGCGAAGCGCCGAAATTTTCATGAGCTTTTGATGGAATTTTCACGTAAAACTCGACTGAGAAAGCTAAAACAACTTGTACTGCAAAATCAGAAATATTACAGAAATTGTAATATGCCAATTAAATCTTGTAATAAGCACCACTGCGCTTAGAAATCTAATGTAACATCAAGATAAATAAGTCAATTTTATCATTGAACGACAAAAAAGTGCAAAAATATTTACATAGTACTTATTTTTGCATAAAATTTAAAAATACAGTAGAAATAGATACAAAAGATGTTTGAATCTGCATAAAGATGCCTATATTACACAAAGATTGATTTTGGAGTGTTTAATGCCCCCTTGAAGCTAAATACAGTATATTAGCGATATTTTGCGCCAGACGCCTAAAATTTTTTGAAATTTCCTTAAAAAAATACTAAAAAAACTTTAAAATTACCATCACTTAGCCCCAAAAAGTATTTTGACACCGTATAAGGATGGCTCTAAAAATAAATGCACGAGCCGAAATCGATTTTTGGCGAAAACCTGCACTTTGTAGGCATTTTTCGGCGCCTTTTTTACGATTTTCGGCCAGGTGTTTTTGCCACTTTCGGCCCAAAATCGGAGCCGCTTACCCCCACCCCCTTCTAAAAATGGCCGAGAAACATAATTGTACCATGGGCTTTGGCGATCCCCCACCAACGCTTTTACGCCCCGCATCCCCCTTCAAAGTCAGAAAATTTTTGACCACCCTCTCCCATTTTTTGGCGAAAACTTGCGCTTTTTTGGCTATTTTTATGTGTTTTTGCCATTTTTGGCCTAAAATTGGAGTCGCTAACCCCCTCCTTCTAAAAATGGCCAAGGACCCCTACCCAAAATATCCAGCCGTTACATGTATGCCGACGACACCCTCTCCCAAAATTGCATTTTTACAGTGATAGTTTGTCTATTTAGTCTTGCTTACATTCACAAATCCTGTATCACTTCATGAAATCCTAATAATTAAGTGCACTTTTGCCATAGTAAAAATTAAGTTCAAAAAAATTCAACAGGTTTTCACCAAAATTCGTCTGATAGTAACTTGAGTCCTGGACCCTAAGGTCCCTCACCCCCTCCCCTATGGGAATGTGTGTGCTCATCGTAATATATGTTTCAGATAAGCTGGGCATGAATGAAATAATTTTTACCGACAGTATGCCGGCAGCTTATTAGAATTATAGATCAGCTTTTTGCAATCGTCACAAAATTGTATCTTATTGTCGTCAAGGGTCCTTAAGCATAGATGCACAGGGTCAGATGGCCAAGGAGGGTGAAATCGAGAACATGTGCTCAGGTGGGTGAAAGTTGGGATTTTAGCAACAGTAAATTGTGCTTATCAGGCATTCCAGGCCGGAAATGCCTGAAAATATATTACTTTTGGCTGAAAGCACTTGACAGTACCAAGCTTTCTGAATCGTCAAAGGGGGTAATAACCATAGGTGGGCAGCAGACGAAATTCTGGGGAGGGGGGTGGAAAAAATTTTCAAAGGTCAAACAAACGGTCTTAAAAGTGGTCGTATGGCGAAAAAACACCATTTTCCGACCTTTCTCATGGAGATCTATCTAATGGCATCAAAAATTCGCTAAAAAAGCGAGAAAAATTTTCAAAATTTGAATTCTAGGGGGATATTTTGATTTCTGGGGGGGGGTATTTCAACTTCTGGGGTTGCATACCCCCGAACACCCCACGCCGATGTGTGGTAATAACTAATACCCTCCTCACCCCTCCCTATGTGCATGTATGTTCCTAAGTCTTAATCAAACATATGTAAAAAGGGCTATAGTCGTTGATTGGACCATATTTACACAACCGACCTCGACTTTCCTCTCTGTGAGAGAACGAATTAAAATTTTAAAAACTGTAGATTTGCTGACAATACTGTTGTATTTAACCAATCGACTTATTCATAATCAGATCTTGTGTTTAGGAATTTAAATAAGGATAACGATTATCTTGGCCCGACCGCATTTTTAGGATAATCGAAAAATTCCTTGTCCTAGTCCTTGTGGGGGAAGCTTGTGGGTCTAAACCCCTAGAATGGAAAAATGGGAAATTTTTCGGAGGAAAGGTAAAATGAAGACCAAAAATAGATGAAAATCAGAAAGTATTCTGCTTAAGTGATTGAAATTGATCAGAAACTGGATTGACATAATTTGCATCTATGATCCTAACCAGACGTGCACGTGAGAGTCTAGTCTAGACCAGACATACACGAGGGGGTTCGGGGGTCTAGACTTCCCAGAATGGTGGGCAATTTTTTTTTGGGAAAATGAGGCGAATTGTAGGCCAAAAAGGCATGATAACTGAAAATTTTCTTCAGGAATGCTACAGACTAGAGCCCCCACTGGGGAAAATAAGACTAAATAAAAGTCAAAATTGATAAAAATCGAAACTTCTCTTCAAAAGTGCTCGAAATTGGACCAAGATTATGGAAACATGCTTTTACTCTATTTTAGCATTTATGTCAGTTTTTAAAGTGATTTTAGCTCAAAAAGACTGACTGGCCTAAACCGGCTGATCCCTAGATCGCTGTGCCGTGCGTCTGTGATCAATGCCAGTTTAATAAGTGTTTAGACTGGCATAAAATTGCGCACGTGGATTACTCAGCTGAGCGCTTAATGTCAAAATTTTATGCCAGTTTCAAAAATAAAACACTGTCCATTCCATTGCACTAGCTGAAAGTTGCGTGGCGATGCCCGCTGTTCTAATTGACAGCTCAGTCCACCAGCAAAATCGTTAAGTCGCATGTAAGAATCGTGGAAACTCAATCAAAATATTCGCTTCCATTAGGCGCTCACAGCGACTTCATACGGCTTTTATTCGTGTGGCATAGTGTATCTGATTAAGCTAAGCGAACTACCTTGTGCTATTTTACGTAAAATTATATTTATTTTATTAGCTTTTACTATTAAATAGGCGTATATGTATACCGAAGGCCAGTTTTCATCAAGGCTTCTACTTTTTTAGGTGAAAACTTATTTGCTCTAACGCAATAATTTATACGATCGGGACTCGCAATTAGTCGTTTAGTGCACCTAATCGAAGTATATCCCTGCGACTGATTTGACCGCAGTTGGCTTCAGAAATCGGATGAAGATCATGGTTTGATTAATTTTTGTCGCTTCGTAATAAGGAAACAAACAGGTGCTCTGCATTTTCATATATAGATATGAAGTTATCTGGCATAGGCCCTACAGAAACGATAGATTCTTCAGACAAATAATCAGCCTTTATGCTCAAATTTAATTTTATCCACCGATTAGGCATAAGTCTACTCTAACTTGATTAGTTCTAATGTACCTTTATAATAATGTGGGTATTATAAAGTTGTTTATAAAAACATCAGTAAAAGTTTTGTTTGCCCATTCCGTGAAGTTGCATGCCCATTATCATTCCGTAAAGTTGTACGCCCTTTATGTCTTAATTTTGCAAATTTCCTCAATATTGTTAATGTAGGCAAAGCCAGAGATGAACGTTAGCTGTCATAAACGTGGCGGCTTAGCAACGCCTTGATGCTCGAAATATAGCATAGTTTTCTCTGGTGTAATGTGTGAACTGAATCTGCTGCGTTGTCGCCTAATGATGCAATTTTCGTAATTTTTTCGTAAATACGTACGTGCTATTATGAAATTTTTCCGACATTAAGCGTTGTGCGACAAAATTGGCAAGATCTCATTTGCTAACTCGTTTATTTCGTTCGCATGAAAATTCAGTCCAGCCTCCTGTAAATTGTGCCACGTACATATATATATAAAAAAGCGCGCATACGCAAGCGGAAAAAACTCATTGTAAATTATTTTACAGGCGTTTTTTACCTAGCTAACAGTTTTTCTAAGAAGCGAATTCCCATGATGCAATCTTCCGCAATGATTTATGGATCGGAAAAGTGTTTCATATGGGAATTGGTTTCTTAAACAAGCTTACTGTAATAGCTACCAGGGTATATTTTACTGGGAACTGACGCTTGTTAGAATATATCGGGGTATTGTCCAGAGCCCAAAAAAAACTTATTTTATAACGAACCGTTATGCGCGACTCAACCCATTCTTGGCTGGTCTGTTTAGCAATTATCGCTTCATTTTTTTGAGTGTTACTATTTATGCGCAAAAACGATCAGGGTGACGCAAATCCGCGGCCATTTCTTAGCGAAATCAGCGAATTTTAATATTAATCACGCTTCTTGCTCAGCTTTAGTCAAAAATTGTTGCTCTACTACTTATGTACTCCTTGAAATTCTTCCTACACCTAAATATATTTTGGGACACTCAGATCAGTAACATATTAAGCGAGGATGCTATTTTGAGAAATGAAGAAGCTTGGCTCGGAAATATCTTAAAAATCTGAATTCTGACTGTGCCACGTCATGCATACGATAAAACTGAGTCTGCGTGGAAAATCGACTTAAAAGTTCTATCAGGGGTCGATTGATATTTTGTGGTCTTCAGAAGTGAGTTGAATCGGAATTAAGCGGACTGATTTTCAACTGTCGCGAGATAATTGCCGAGCTTTGATGAACCATCCCTTATTATTGAGCTTATTATGTTTATTAGAGGCATGTTTGAGTTGTTCTTGGGGAATCAGTAACATACATAGCTCATCTATTTTCTATGGAATATCATTTATTTTTAGCAACGCCAAAGCAGCGAAAATAGTACAAAATTATGTAAGAAGTCGCTTTGCAATTTTTTTAGTCTTGGAAAGATTAATCTTCGTTCCCCGAGCTCCACGCGCACGCGCAACTGGAATACAATTTAATGAACTTTTTTGAATTTAAGCATAATTGACTTCTTGTTAAGATTTGGTACCTTATCTGAATTTCAATGCGCACCATTTCTGGAATTAAATTATAAATTATAATTCCGTCAGCGCTAAAATTTGCATAGCTAGCATCATAATCTATCACTACTCTCGGCTGCTTATGTTTTTCAAATTCAGATTTCTTGGCGTTGGCATACATAATTTATGATTCTGTTTTTACATTTTGCGTTTCTTTCTTTATACTGTGCATTTGCACTGCCACACGTATCTTCATTTCAAATAATCAAGCATTATCTTTATCGACCGGGCTGGAAGCTTATAAAGACACAAGAGCCGGTACTTTTTCGCAAAGGACGTATATGTAGATGATTAAAAGTTCCAGATACACTTCCTAACAAGGGCGTAGCCTGGGGGGCATTGGGGGCATATGCCCCCCTAAATTTTTCAGAGATTCTGTTTTATTTTTCTGGTGCAATAATTGTGTCCAGACAATTGAGTTCAAAAAAGGCAAAAAGGTCAAAATTTTCCGGCGCTTCGCGCCGTGTCATTATTATTTATTGTTATATACGAGTATGTATATCCAATGATGAGTTTGAAAGCTTAAATTAGCTGAAATAATCCAGCATTTCACACCACTCTAGTGATTTAATGCACTATTTGTTCGTTGAATGAAAACGCGCATACTGTTTGAGCGTAATAGTAAAAGTGCGAAAATGATTGCGCACTAGTTTGTCTATTCTCTGCTTTGTTTGTCTTTCTTTACAAGGACACACATTCCATTTTGAATGAAATAAATGGCCAAATTTTCTCGTTTTTGCGCATTTTCTGTTTTCTGAACTACATCTTGTTAATAAGAAGGCCAGAAACGGGCATCTGAAAACTGCTAAGTATGTAGGTACGCTATATACTTAACAGAGGTCGAAAAACTATTTCAGCTCAAAGTTTCTTGCAATGTAGGAGTTAATAGATTTTAAGTGTTTTTGGGCTCAATTTAGCACCGAGATTAGGCCAATTTTGCGAAAATTTTAACGTTAATATTTAACAAAAAGTGCTTTTTCACAAAATTTTTCGGGGCTCTGCCCCGGACCTCGCTGGGGGGAGCGCTTGAGCGCGTTACCCTATTCTCCAGCCGTAAAATCTCGTTAAACATGTACAACGAGATTTTAAGAAGGGCAAAAAAGGTGAAAGGGTTAGGAATTTCTAAAAATTTCCGGCGCTTCCGGAATCAGTTTGACTGTTCTGCATAATTTCATCGGTATAAATTGAGTTTATAGCGCGATATAAATTTTCCGGCGCATAGCCCCGCTGCTTACTGTTCTTTCTTTTCAGCATTGCTTTTAAAAGCCTGAATCAGCCAAAATATCTTCATACTAAGTATTAATTAGCAGTTTTCTCGTAAGCTTGAACTGTCAGAGTTGTTTTGTACAACTTTGATAATTTTTCTTCTCTATCAGACTAATAGTATTCACTGATATACAAAATGTTAAAGGCGATAAAAAATTACTAAATTTCTTAGTGCTTTGCGCCACTTGTGATTTCCCTTTGTCAATAAATAGGTCGTAAAATTTTAAAAATTTTATTTTTGATCATCAGAAGCCCATAAATTAGCTAGGCTACACTATCAAAGGTCGGAAAACTCAGTTTTGCTGTACATAACGTTACTGGCATTCAATGCAAAAGTAGTCTGAAAAATTTTTTTGTGTATGCCCCACGAACCAAAATCCTGGCTACGCCTCTGCTTCCTGACATTCTCTGGGAATCAAACACTGCTTTTTGTGCATTTCGTACGTTTAAGTACTTCGTTTCACTTAGCAGTCAACGGATCTTGCATTCATTGGATAGTAATGTGCGAATAAGGTTCGACGATTTTTCCTAAATCATCTCGAGTGTGCGTCATAGACGCTTAAAAAGCGCTTGCTAGCAAGAAATTTCTTACTTCCCTAATAATCGCTAAATTGACATTATATGTTGAACAGCTGCCAAAAATGCGTTTCTTGGCTAGGTAACTTTTCTAATTTTTTCGTTTTCTCCTTTCCGACTTTTTTCCGTCTATTTTTTCTAATATCTTTCTTCATGAGACGGACAATAATTGCGAGCATTCGTATTCAGTATGACCTTCAATTAAGCGCATTTGTCGAAGTTTACCCGGTGGAAATGCGTATTATTCGATTAAAAACGTTCAATGCGGTGCTGTAATCTAGTTTCTAGTGTCCTATTGTTCGTCGCAATAGTCAATTTTCTTTATTGGCAAATATTGCTAAACAAGAGCGACTAACGGGGTAAATTAGGTTTGCGGAGTAAAAGAGGAATGGAATAAAGTCGTTAAGAGTAAAAACTGATTATTTTGCGAAAAGGTTATCCTTGGACGAACAGTCTGTATTCTATCTAATTTTATTCGAAGCGTGAAATGGATTAGCGCATTCTTTCTGTGATTTCTAATCATTTTTTCTCATTGCTAATTTTTTGGAAACGACATCGGCAGTGTTCTAAACGGGAACTATCAGCCACTTTAGTGGATGAAATTGAAAAATTACAACATTCTTCCCAAAATTTTCTGATCTCAGATGTTTTTCAGCCAGTTAACATTGAACATAGAACATTGAATACTTTTGTCGATTTTCGTAATACCGTTGTCCTACCATATCATATTAATAATGTATTGGGCATACAGCTGGATGCCTAATCTTTCAATGTTGATTTTTTCAACGAGATGTTTTCGATCAATTTTGATAAAAATGAATTTTATTCTAGAAGTCATATTCATTTTTGTGTGTGAACACTACTATTCATTTCTCGTGTTTTGAATCATTTTAAGTTTAAGTCATTTTAAGGTTAAATAATCGAAGCTTTGTCATTCTTAGCAGAAAAAAGTTAATCTATCAAACTTAACCTCTTGTAAAAGGGATATTAAGGGTCTCCATATAATCTTCTGGAAGATTGGAAAGACAAATCGACGCACTTGTGCATTCGTGTGGTTTTAGTTAATGAAAATTCAGGATAATAACCGTTTGTAAGGTATTTGTGTTTCCGGTGTGAGAAATAGATCAGACATTTGGTTTATACATGAAAATGTTGAAGATGAACTGCTCCGGCTTCTAGGATTCGACGTCAAAATATGTGGTTGAGTCTGGCTTGAATTCTAAAGCCTACTTTTCTTCTTAAATGGTTCAGACTTGAGGTCAGGATTACTTGTTTACGTTCTAAAGTCTCGATTACTTTTTGGCTTGGAACCGAGTGTGATGGGCTATAAAATAGATCATAAAAAACAAAAGTTAAGAACAGCTGTCTAAATTATTGAATGCCGATCAAGTCTGGTTTAAGCTACGTTTTACTTGCGAATTGCCCAGTAGAGCTTGAAAAATTTTTAAGTCAGCATTGAATAAGACTTAAGCTCTTTTTCTGACATTGGTGTTACTCATGTCAAATAAATTCAAGATACGATTACTTTGTTAAGATTGGACTCAGAATCTTGAATAATTGTGTTTCTATTTCCATGCGTTAACCGTTCCACTTTCAACATTTTTCACTATCTGAAATCTTTTTTATTCAGAAGATTTTCATTTGGTGTTTTTAAATAAATCAATAAGACTTTGAACTCGTTTTCAATATGATTTGCTTTGCATCGTGCATAAGTTATTACAGTAATGAAGTTTAGAGGTAGCTTAATTCCTAGAATGATTGACTGTTTTTATGAAGATATTTTTGAATGCTTCTGTTATTGCATTTTTTCATAATTACTGTGCCTTAGTAAAAAAGTAAAAATAAGTGCGATTGATTGCTTGTTGTTGGTCTTCTATCCATAGAGTTAACGGTCGAGTGCATGCGCAAGAAAAATGAGCCAATAGGTGAACAGGTAGTTGCAATGATACACATTTGGTTCTTACAGCTCATTAATTGTAATTAATTTTCTTATCATTACCACTATATGACCACGGGGCCTGCGAGGCCACGGTTCAAATACATCCGTTATATAAATATTTATGCGTTCGCGAATATTATTTGGTTTCTTTTTTTGTATTGCGGTGGCCAGGCCAGATTATGATGACGCCTTCGCTACTTTTTAGCGTTTTTGCGATGTTATTGGCATCAAAAATATTCGAATCGGAAATACGAACTGGTTTTTTCGTACATATTATCTCGAATGGCCTTAGGTATAGAAAAGCAATAATTGTTATTATTAGCAATGCCGCGACTTTTTCATCTACCCCATTGGCAATCATGGAATTTTTGCGCTTAGTGTACGTCCCTTTCCTTGTGCACAGCTTAACAGTCGGAAGCAGGCGTTTGGTGTAAGTTTTGTCAAGCGGCTAATCGCCCGATTTCTTAAATGAGTATTCTTTCACCGATTAATCATATTTTGAAAAGTGACGTTTTTTATGGACGCAAGTAGATTATGTCGGTGGTCATAATCTTGGTTTTGGTCTTAAATCTCAGGGAATTGGAATCCCAAGAGGCATACATGTAACGGCTCAGAATTTTGGGTGAGGTTCTCAGGCCATTCTTAAGGGGGAGAGAATGACCTCCAATTTTAAACCAAAAATAGCAAAAAGTAGCTAAAAATAGTTAAAAAACACCAATGTTTTTCTGAAAATTTCAAAAATCGGGGGAGGGGTCAAAAATTTTCTAACTTTAGATGGGGGTGGAGGACGACCAACTATGGGTTGGGAATTCTCCTCTTCCCTGTTATATGTCTGCTAAGAGGCCCTGGGTTGGGACCCAAAAGGCCGTGGGACCTCAATGAACTCAGAAAGACCATTGTCACGAAAGAAATGAAATATTTTATGGAAAACGGATGGTCGTTATATTCGCTTAGATAAGCATTTTTACTATTTCTGCTCTACCTTTCGCATTAGTAAAGAATGACGTTATTGACTTTATGCCATTTTAAACGTTTTTCCATATATATATATATATATATATATATATATATATATATATATATATATATATATATATATATATATATATATATATATATATATATATATATATATATATATATATATATATATATATATATATATATATATATCTTAGGTAGCGCGTTAGCGCGTACCTATAATATACTTGGGTACCCCCAACACCTGTGCACCCCCCTACAGCTATAACGGGACACTTCTGGAAGGTGCGGTTTTTTTAAAGAAAGATAATAAAAAAATTCGCTGCCCGTGTTTTTTTGTTTTTCTTGAAACTCAAAATTGACTATGTAAAGAAGGTGTAAAGTTTTTGTGTAACGTTATAACAGGACAAATTTTGGGACCTTTTTACTGCGGCATGTGGACAACTGAGTATTGATGACTCGAAGGATTGAACAGGATAGGATAATAGAGGGATGAATTCTACAGATGACACTTTTTTTGTTTTTTGAAATTCGCATTAGTTATCGAACGGCAGTGTAAAGAGTGCGAAAATCTGGGGGTGAAAAAGCACTTTTTGGTCGAGTTTTCAACCTTCCTATGTCCGATACTAACTCCGGTTATGAGGTTTTTAAAATGTTTCCTGACAGAAATGTAGAGCGGATCAAGGGCTACATTCTGCATATAAGCAAAGTCTTCTATGCTCCATGGTGAGTTAGATCCTGGGGTTTAAAGTTTACACTCTAGTGGATGGTGTAAAAAAACGGATTTTAACTAAGATTTCTCTGCCAAATTTTTCCGCTTATGAGTCAGTGTAAATCGAAGACAGCATTAATAAAGTGCCTCACAGGGGCTAAACATCGCAGCAAACCGCATTTAAAAAAACGCAATATTGAGTTATTTATGGGGGTGTAAAGTTCGAAATCAGAGGTAAAAAATGGGCGAAAAAACACGTTTTTTCCGAAGTTTGATTGATAAATCATACCAAATAATTTTTGCAACAGAATTTTGGCACACAGGAATGTACTACGATTTAAAAGCTACAAATTGTACCAAACCGAATTTCTTTAAACTCAATGGGGAGTTCGGTACGGAATTTTAAAGTTTACAGTGTTCTAAATGATGGAAAATACGTTTTTGTTGCGTTTTTTGTTCGCCACTTTCTCCGTCCAGAAGTCGGGATAAGTCTAATAGAATAAAAATAAAGTGCTTTATATCGGATGCATGTCAAAGCAAATTGTCTATACATTAATATTTAGCGAGTGTAAAGTCAAAAATTTGGTGTTCAAAATGCGTTTCTGTCTTGTTTTTTCTGCCTGCTTCTCCGGTTACGAGTCAGGGACATGCTTATCAAGTCTAGAAATGGACCAGGAACCAAATTTGATATGCCAGTCTGGCGCATATGTTTACACTCTACGGTGTTGTAAAGTAGTTTACACCAATTGTTAGTTTGCCCATAGAACATTATGTAGACTTAATTTTTTCATAAATATTAATCGTAATATCGGAACAATATCAAAATTACGAATCTGACTAAAATCTTCTTTACACTAGGTGTTTACATGAAGTTTACACTACATATGTATTTAACTTCGTTTTTGAGTATTCCAGAAACCTAATTTTTTCCTGGAGTCTAGAAGTTTTCAAAGGATCAAATGTGAGACGTCACGTAGGCGCGTTTGTTTACATCCAAGAGTGATGTAAAGTAGTTTACACTCATTGTTTATATGTCCTCAGACCATTGTAGAGACATAATTTTTTCATGAATGTTGATCATAATATCCGAGTAATTTTTTACACTGCATGTTAGCCTTTGTTCTAGAGCATTGCAAAAACCGAAATTTTTTCCTGGGATATAAAAATTTACAGGGAATGAAATATATACGTCAGTTGGGCGCGCTTGCTTACACTCAGCAGTATTGCAAAGTGATTTAAACCTAATGTTTATTGTCTTTAAAACATTATGGAGACTCATTTTTCCATAAATGTTGAAAGAAATATCGGAGCAATATCAAAATTACGAATCCGACTAAAATATTCTTTACGCTATGTGTTTGTGTAAAGTTTACATTACGTGTTAACCTTAATTCGATAGACTTGCAGAGACTTTGTAACTGAAGTCAAGAAATTTTCAAGGATTCATGTGTGAGACATCAATTAAGTGAGTTTGTTTACCCTCAAAAGTAATCTAAAGTGATTTAAAAATTATGTTCAAGTGTCCTTAGATCATTGAAGAGATGTAATTTTGTCTTAAATGGGTTGCATTAAAGTTAAATCCTTCTTAGCCGTGTTTATAATATGTTTCACAAAATCTTGTACATGGAGGGCTATCGTTTAATTGATGTAAATTGCCTGCAAAAGTGGTTTAAAATGAACCAGCAACCACACTACTGTGCACAGAAGTCGACAAAGATATGCAGCTTTATTGTAATCATGTACATTAATAAGCCGTAAACTGTTAGTATTCTCTACACCTAGTAGTTGTGTAAAGTTTGCACTATTCATTTGTTGTTAATATGTAGTCTATACTACAAATTTATTTTACTACCAAATCAAAGCGTTAGTGTTCCTTACATTTGATATTTGCGTGAAGTTTTTGAATTTTTGCCGAATAACTTTGCCTTCTAATTTACCAACATCCCGCCTTTTCCATTTTCTTAAAGTTTAAAATCTTTCATAATTATCTTAATAATTTAATGGTAGGTTTTAACTTTAAGTTTCTCTTGGTTTACAACTCTCGCTTAGCAAGCTCATTTTTCAAAACTTTTTCATAGTGATCAGATTAGTTGCGTTTAGTTTGGAATTGGTGGACGGTCGTTATTTTATTACTCGGCTTAAATAAACCAAGTGACTATCTTTTGATTATTTTCTTTATCGCAAATTCAAACACCCAATTTTCAATTTGAAAATTGATCCAATTTTCAATTTGAAAATTGAAAATTGGGCGTTTTCAATTTCAAAAGTCACAACACATTGTGCTTGTGTATTGATTGAGTAGGATTTGCAATGTGAATTCGTTGGTTAAATATTTGTCCTTGATTATAAGTGAACTGCACATTAAGAAGAAATAACTTAATGCAATTTAATTTGAAAACGGATGGTGTCAATAAGGTTGTCTTGTTTAAAAAGGATAATGCTGATGTTAAGAACAATATTGTTTTCCGCGTTCTTGGACTGTTGTCATTATTGTGGCATGTTACTGATTTTGTTTACTGACTGATGTACTGAAATCACGCTAATTAAAAGAGTGTACTAGCAAAGAAAAATGCTCCGATGGAACAAAAAAGATGAATATACTTGGAATTGTGGATTATTAAGGATGTAAAAGGAGGGGACTAGGAAAAAATATACCTAAAGTCGTAAAATCTGCTAAAAATCACACTTTCTCTAAGCAACGCAAAAAATCGAAGTATATTCTGCGGCCTCTAAAAAGTGTCTTTTTTAATTAATTTTCAAAATTTCAGATAATAAACGAAATCTATAATGTTTCCTTTTTTAAATTGCTGGCAAGTAGCAACACTGACTAGCTTCGTATCCTGATTGAAAGAAAACTTAGTGGTATTGTATTTAAAGTTGTTTTATTTTGCTATGAGCATTATTGCAAGCAAAGCAGGGGCCGATTGATTAGTGCACACAATCGTTACGGGCATGCTAGTGTACCTACATTTAGTCTGTTTCAAGTCAACTCACGCGTTTCCTACTGTTTGAACCAACAATTCTTGCAATTGTTTTGGATGCATCGATGTTTGCTATTTCATTCAATTGGCTTAGAAAGACTGTTACGCGATATCATTTCCCATAGCTGCTGCATGAGCTAACGTGCTGCTTTTTCAATCATTTTTATAGTTAAATATTTATTCTAATGTGTTGACCGCAGAATATACTTCGATTTTTGCGTTGCTTAGAGAAAGTGTGATTTTTAGCAGATTTTACGACTTTAGGTAGATTTTTCTAGTCCCCTCCTTTTACATCCATAATAATCCACAATTCCAAGTATATTCATCTTTTTTGTTCCATCGGAGCATTTTTCTTTGCTAGTATATATATATATATATATATATATATATATATATATATATATATATATATATATATATATATATATATATATATATATATATATATATATATATATATATATATATATATATATATATATATATATATACGGAGTATGGCATCTTACTCACTTAAGTCGAAGAAAATTCAACAAATATTTGCATTCATGTCGCTGAAAAGCACGTTATAACAAATCTTGCAATTTTCTAATGTGATTGTTTACCGAACACGACAGCCCGCAGTAATTACGAATCAACAAAATGCATTTTCAAGAAACTGTTTATTTACGATGATAGAAATTCCTAAATGAAAGCCGCATCAGTTGAATACATGGTAGTGTAGTAAGTGTATGCTGGTATACTATTGCACTGGTTAAAATATAAGTTGAGCTTCATCGGAGTCTAGTCCGGGGACGGGGCTCGGCTGGCCACGGCACTGGGTCCTGAAAATCTTAATATTGTTGTTAGATGCTAAATTGTTGCGTTGATTGAGTGAATCAAGTAAGCTAAACACGCAGGCGATGCGAGCGGAAGTTCAAGACAGGTGATTCCATTCAGCTGTACTTTAATTTTTTGCTTAATTTCGACGAACTAAGCGTATTTAGCCGTTGTGAGACATTAAAACTGATTAAATCAGACTTATTTCAATCAATCAACTTAACAAATTTGCACCTAAGAACAATCATTGATACGTGTTGTCGAGTTCTAACTTCAATCCACAGTTGCATAGAACAGCTGGTCTGGGTTAGCCTATTCTGGGGTCCTGGAGCTTTTTCGAGCTAAAATGGTTTTAAAAATGGATAGAAAGATTTAAAAAGCGAAAGTGTAATAATTATATGAATTTTTCTGGTTGATTTCGATCAATTCCGTTAGAAGGTCTTGAATTTTGTTCGTTGCTGGCGTAAGTCTTACATGTTTTCCCCTGAAAATTCGCCTTATTTCCCCAAACATCCTCTTGCACGTCTGCTTGCATTTCTAGTAGATGCACGAGCAGTTCTATGTATCTCGCTGCTTGAAATCCTGGTTGAGAATCGAACTATTTGCATATAATGGCTTATGCAATTCTTGAGTGAGTACATCGGTTTAATTTCAAGGACATTCAGTTGCTTAGTTGGAAAACTAAAAACAATATAGTTGGAGAGAGCTGTAATTATAAACAACTTGCACAAGTGTTCACCCTGAGAAAGAATTTTTCAACGGGATAGGATCTTAAAGTAAAGGCGTTATGCTTATTGATTATTATTTTTTATTTATTATTCTATTATTATTATTGCTATTATTATTTTTTTATCAATAATATCATTGAGAGATATTAAAACGAACTAGGCACATATATTACGTAACAAAAGCCAGCATTGGGATGTCTTATGGTCACATTATACGGGATATTCACAGGCCCCGGCCCCGATAAAAAAGCGGTCCCGGTACAGCTCTGACATAGAGGTATTTTCATTTACTTTAGCCATCGTTCAATTTAAATTATCGAATTTCCCGGAGTTTCCGTCGCACTTAACTTCAAACGTTAGATTTAAAAGCATTTCTAAAAATTTAAAAATTTTAAAAATAGAAAAATTTAGCGCAAGCAATAGCACTTAGTGCACGCACCATGTGTTTTGCTCATATCACAGGTAGCGCGTTAGCACCTACCTATAATATACTTGGGTACCCCTAACACGTGTACACCCTCCTACAGGTATAACAGGACACATCTGGGAGGTGCGTTTTTTTCAAAAAATAGATAACAAAAAACTCGCCGCAGGCTTTTTTGGTTTACACTCAATACCGAGTTTGTAATGAGCAAGTAAAGTTTTGGCGTAACGTTATAACAAATAGCAAACTTTGGTTGCTTTTTACATGGCTTGTGAACAATTCAGTATTAACGCCACAAAAAATTGTAGAAGAAGGAATGTTCCAGATACTACTTTCTTGCTCTTGAATTTATATCATCAGTTTTCGAATAGGAGTGTAGAGAGTGTGAAAATCTGCGGGTGAAAATACACATTTTGGTCGAGTTTTCGACTTGTTTATGTCTGCCAATAAGTCTGGCAATAAGTCCCAAAATGTTTTTCTGATAGAAATGTACTATGGCTTAAGGGTTACTTTGTGCTTACCAGCAAACTTTTGTACACTGACTACGGAGTTTGGTCAATGGGTTTAAACTTTATACTCTGTTGGAAGGTGTGAAAAACCAATTTTGCCTAAGATTTCTCTGCTAACTTTTCCGGTGATAAGTCGGGATAAATTAAATAAATTATAAACAAAGTAACTTCTAAGGGCTACACGTCGCAGCAAGTTGTGTTTGAAAATACGCAATATCGAGTCATTTATGAGAGTGTAAAGTTCGAAAACAGGGGTAATAAATGGGCGAAAGGACAAGAGTTTTCTCTATTTTGTTCAGTAAATATCTCAAATATTTAGCGGAACAAAAGTTTTCCACTTACAAACGTACTGCGATTCTAAGGTTACAAACTGGCTCAAACCGAATTTCTTTACACTCAATGGAGAGTTAGGTTCAGATCTTTAAAGTTTACAATGTGTTGGATAGTGGAAAATACGTTCTTGTCCGTTATTTTGTTCGTCACTTTCTCCGGTTAGAAGTCGGAACAGGTCGAATAGAACAAAAATAACGTGCTTTCTAAGAGGTACACGTCACTGCAGATTGTGTTTATTTACATCAATATTTAGCTTTTTCGGAAGATGTAAAGTCGAAGTTTGGGTGTATTAAACTTATTTTTGTCTTGTCATTTTCCTGCCAACTTCACCGGTTATGAGTCTGAACATGATCTCAAGTCTTAAAAATGTACCAGGAATCGAACTATGCGCCAGTTGGGCGCACACTCATCAGTGGTGTAAAAAGGTTACATCTAATATTTGTTTGTCTACAGGCTATCGTGGAGCCTTAATTTTTTATCATATATGTTGATCGTAATATCATAGTAATATCAGAATTACGAATCCGACTAAAATTTTCCATACACTCTGTGGTTGTGTGAAGTTTACACTGCAAATTAATTTTAGTTCTAGAGCCTTGCGGAAGCTTATTTTTTCAAAATGTTCTACGTAACGTCAGAGTTACGAATCTGACTGTTAGTTTTCTCTACACCCAGCATTTGTGGAAAGTTTGCACTATTCATTAATCGTTAATGTGTAGTTTACACTACAAATTTATTTTACTTCCAGAGCGTTGCAAAACGTGAGTTTTTTCAAAATATGTCCAGTAAGGTCAGGATTACGAATCTAACTGTATGTTGTCTTTACACCTAGTAATTATGTAAAGTTTACACTGAAAATTAAATTTAGTTTCAGAGTGTTTCAGAAGCTTAATTTTTTCAAAATGTTCCATGAATCGTCAGGATTACAAATCTGAACGTTAATGTTCTTTACACTCAATATTTGCGTAAACTTTATGCCGAAAATTTTTTGATCTGTTTAAATGAGGCAAGGTTGTCTTGTTTAAAAAGATAATGCTGATGTTTGGAACAATATTGAATTCCGCGTTCTTGGACTGTTGTCATTATTGTGGCATGTTACTGTATGTGTTTACTGACTGATTTACTCAAATCATGCTAATTAAAAGTGGGGTACTAGCAAAGAAAAATGCTCCGATGGGACAAAAAAGACGAATATACTTGGCATTGTGGATAATTAAGTATGTAAAAGGATGGGACTAGGGAAAAGCTACCTATGTATATGCCTAAAGTCGCAAAATCTGCTGGAAATCAGACTTTCTCTAAGCAACGCAAAAAATCGAAGTATATTCTGCGGCCTCTGAAAACGTGTAACCTTCTTTAAATAATTTTCAATGCTTCACATCAGAGTATATAAACATAATCTAAAATGTTTACTCTTTGTAAATTGCTTGCAAGTTGCAACACTGACTTGCTTCGTTTCGTGATTAATAGAAAACTAACTTCAATTGAACTCAAAGGTATTTTATTTTGTTATCATGAGCATTATAGCAAGCAACCCTGGCGTCAATTGATTAGTGCACGCAATCGCTGCCGGCATGCACGTGTACCTACATGCACACATGGGCGTTAGGGGAAGCTTTGTGCCCCCCAGAAGTTGAAGCCCCAGATTACTGTAGACCCTCAGAATTCTATTTTTAGTAACATTTTCGGCAATTTTACCCACCTGACCCCCAGAATTTTCTTGCTGCCAACATATGCCTACATGTAGTCTGTTTCACGTAAGCTTACGCGTTTCCTGCTGCTTTAAACCAACAATTTCTTTGATTGGCTTGAATGCATCGATGTTTGCTATTTCATTCATGTGGCTTGTAAACTCTCCTCGTTTACTCCATCTAATTTCTCGTAGCTACTGCATGCAGTTAACTTGCTGCTTTTTCAATCGTTTTTTTTGTTCAATAATTTATTTCAATCTGCAGGCCGCAAAATATACTTCGATTTTTTGCGTTGCTTGGAGAAAGTCTGATTTTTAGCAGATTTTGCGACGTTAGGCATATACATAGGTAATTTTTTCCTAGTTCCCTCCTTATATATTCTTAATAATCCACAATCCCAAGTACATTCGTCTTTTTTGTTCCATCGGAGCATTTTTCTTTGCTAGTGTGTTTATGTTTAGTTGGAAAAAAGAGTTTTACGATCGTTGTACCATGCTTTGCATTACAAGTAATTGAAAAATTGGGAGACAAGGTCGATCCTTAATGGTCAATGTACCGTGGTCGACTACCCCAAAAAATGGTTTTCTGCACGCAGACTTCAAACAAGGTCTAATCTGACGGAAGAGCTTTAACTTGATGAATCACTCCAGTAGATTATATGACCCAAAAAGGTTCACTACTTAGTTTTTGCCCCGATGCCTAGGATCAGATCTGCCTGTTCGTACGATTATTACTTTTCTCGACCGGATACGTGATGCCATTGTAAACACATAATCGAAACAGTTTTTACACTAATTAAAAAATTGTTTTTTTCAAAAGCATATTAGTCAGAACTGGTTTGCAGGAAAAGTGAAGCAAAATGTTTGTATAATTGTTACATGGATAAGTAGTAATTAATCATTATTCGCGGAGATGAACAGGTTGGATGTGCCAGCCGTCTGGGTCAATTATTTCTATGATACGATTTTTTTCGCTTGTCTTCAATTTAATGTTTTCAGGTTAGATTATACATAAATTATATCTACTGCGTATTTGCCCGAAGGCTTTTTCGCATGAAATTTGTAACTTTGAACAATTGTCAAGCCAAGTGTCATTCTAGAAGTGCTTGCAAAAGCTGTTTTGGATACTGCACTGAAATAGGGGCTCATTTATACACAGAAATGATGTTTTCAAGTAAGCTTCAGGTGTCGTAAATACTTGATGCACGCCGAATCGATATGTTTCTTTAATTTGTTTTTTTTAATTCGGAACACGGAAATTATATAAAAACTTTTTTGGCTAAGCAGTAATGGACAAAATTACGAAAAATCACAAATTGCAAACTACAAAATAAAACGGCAAGAATGAAAGTATTAAATTATGGATCAAAAATTTTTATGCAGCACGAACGTCTGCAAGATTCATCTTCGCTATTTATGAATCATTATGGAGTTTAACCCGTCTCACTTAATTAAATTGTCCTAGTCAAAATTTTAGGGAAATTTGTTGTATACACGTCTATCAATTGAGAGAAATCGATGTATTTTCCGCGCGCAGGGGTAACCAGCATAAATGCACAGCATGGGAATTGGGGGAGGGGTGAAATAATAAAGTTCCTTTTTTGGGTCTAAAAATTGTAGATACGCGTTAAACACATCGTTTTTCAGCGTTTCTGCTGATGTTCGATCTTTCTAGATCATAAAAACATAAATAAATTTCGAAAAAAATTGAAAAAGTCAGAACAAATTGAACACAAATTTTTAGAAAATTTTTGGGAACTTCCAAAAATTGTCAATTCCGGGAGAGGGGTGAAAAAACTTTTGCGGGGGGGGTGAAAATTGGTACCGTCTCAACACTCCCACTGTCTCAACATTCCCACTGTCTCAACACACCCACTCGAATTCTCAACACTCCCACTGTATCAACATTCCCACTGTCTCAACATTCCCACTGTCTCAACATTCCCACTCGAATTCTCAACACTCCCACTGTCTCAACATTCCCACTGTCTCAACATTCCCACTGTCTCAACACTCCCACTCGAATTCTCAACACTCCCACTGCCTCAACATTCCCACTGTCTCAACATTCCCACTGTCTCAACACTCCCACTCGAATTCTCAACACTCCCACTGTCTCAACATTCCCACTGTCGCAATGCTAAACGGGACCATATATGAGCATTAAGCGTCTGGGTGGGGTCTAGAGACCCCTCTCACCCAAGAATCTGGCGAACTTCCTAGAATTGTTATCAATGATACTTTTTGGTACTTGATCCCGTCTGGAGCCCCATAATTTTTACGCGGTCCATGCATGAACGGTAAATTTCACTTAAGGGCGATAAGATTTACAATCTTGCACATATTCCAGTTCAGATTTAGGATTTTAAATATCACTTAATGGTGATAAGATCTACGACCTTGCACATATTCTACTTCAACGGATTTAGGATTTTACTGACACGGATGCCACATGCCACTGTTTCGCAATTTCTATGGCGAAGCTATGGTAATTAGTTAGCAAGATTTAATGTCATCAAAAAATACATTAAGACGCAGGTATCGCGAAATGCGTTTCATTTTTATCAACATGCGTGATGATAACAACGCTATATCCATTAACAGTTTAACCAAGAAGATATATTAAGTGAATTCAACCAAAGTGTCAGTAAAATCCTAAATCCGTTGAAGTAGAATATGTGCACGGTCATAGATCTTATCACCATTGAGTGATATTTAAAATCCTAAATCTCAACTGGAATATGTGCAAGTTTGTAAATCTTATCGCCCTTAAGTGAAATTTACCGTTCATGCATGGGCAGCGTAAAAATTATGGGGCTCCAGATTGGACCAAGTCCCAAAAGGTATCAATAATGACAATTCTAGGAAGTTCGCCAGATTCTTGGGCGTGAGGGGGTCTCTAGACCTCACCCAGACGCTTCACGCTCATATATGGTCCCGTTTAGCATTGCGACAGTGGGAATGTTGAGACAGTGGGAGTGTTGAGAATTCGAGTGGGAGTGTTGAGACAGTGGGAATGTTGAGACAGTGGGAATGTTGAGACAGTGGGAGTGTTGAGAATTCGAGTGGGAATGTTGAGACAGTGGGAATGTTGAGACAGTGGGAATGTTGATACAGTGGGAGTGTTGAGAATTCGAGTGGGTGTGTTGAGACAGTGGGAATGTTGAGACAGTGGGAGTGTTGAGAATTCAGTGGGAGTGTTGAGACAGTGGGAATGTTGAGACAGTGGGAATGTTGAGACAGTGGGAATGTTGAGGCGGTGGGAGTGTTGAGTCACAATCGAAAAATTGGGGGGGGGTGAAAACCCCGCAAATCCCCCAAGATCATGTGTGATAACCAGTCTTAGAACCAGTCGGGAAAACGGAAGTTTTTAGCATTATCGAGCTAAAATAACTACATCTGTAACGTTAAAAATGCAGTAAAGGACGATTCACTAAGCAATTCAAGCCTTTTGTGGGATAATTTTGTCTGACTTTCCTGATTTATTTCTGTCTTAGACCCTGCATCCTATCGCATGTCTGACCAAGACACCTTTACAGAATACGTACGATTACCCTTCAGTGAAATCCTATCTTTCTATCAGGAAACGTGCAATGAGATTTCCACCGATTAGAGTAGACTTGTTTAAAATAGTGTCTTTAGTTGACAAAAAAGGGAAAATCTTGTGCTTTTCTAGATCGGTTTATGCGTAGTGCTTGCTGCCAGAAATAAGTTCTTCAGGTCACTAGATATACAGCCAATTTTTGCTGCATTGTTCGACTTCAGTGAAGATGATGAAAATTCTTTTCTGGCGAAAGTTTCAGCATAATTGTAAGACTGAATTTTGAAAATTCTTTATTTTTCCTAGCTGATATAAACGCTGTATTTTGAGACTTCTTTTCCATGAAAGTAAAATATCCGTGTTTAACATGTGATCACTTTCTCTATCTGGCAATCGGGATGGACCGAGTGGGGAAAATAATTTCTTAGACAAGCTCGTAAGTTTCATAAATGAAGATCAAATATTTCCGCCTAATGACTGTAAAACTTATTTGCAATTTTTTATTCTTAATTCCTGAATCACTTAGTCTAATGCCTTTTCACGCTAGAGAAAATTTGCGCAGTTCTCCGTTGGCTTTGGACAAAAAAGCTCGCTACGCCAACGCACTGCTTCGAAATATCTTTGCTACGAAATATCCGTCTTATCTTCGCTTGCATTTTCAAAAAGCCATCAGTTCGCCGGATTTTTTGCTAAGCAGCCATTCATTTGCACTACTTTGTTGTTACTTTTTATTCGCGCATTTACTAATGGATTTGGGCGCTATCGATCAAACGAGTATTTTTTGTCATCTCATAGCTACTATTTGTTAGTATCTTTTTGGAACCTATTCCTTGGCTCGTTTTATGGTTTTTCTAGTATTTCCGGTAAAATGGGCATTGTTTGCTGCTTATTTGGAGCAGTAGTTATGGGCTACGCATAGAAATATTCGTCGTCGTATCTTACTTGTCACTAATGAATGCATTTTTCAGATCGTCCGCTATCGATTTGCAGTTGAATTCTTAGATACGTGTCGTGTTGTGACCGACCCAAATTATGCTAGCGCATAATTGCTTTTAATTAAATAATTAGAGGACATGTGATTGTGAAAGATTTTGAAAGTTTCCATCACATTATTCCGAAAAAACTAGTGTAGTGGCTAGGAACATAATTTATAAATGGTTTATTGTTTAGCAATTTATTACTGTGCCCAGGCCCGTATCCAGAATCCGGCCTGGGGGAGGCGGACCCATGGTCTATATCTCTAAAAATTCGTCGGGATAGCTCGCAAATCCCGCATTTTTCGACGTTTTTTGACATGCTCTATTCATTACGATTATAAAATTCGAAGTTTTTCAAAAACTTTTTCTCACTCAAAAGGCTCTAAAAAGGGTCATTTCTTGGTCGCGCTTTGTCCGAAATTATGGAAAATTTGTAGATCTTACGACAAAGACAAGCGATTTTTCCATCTTTCCGTGCATTATCTAACCTATCAAAAAAATTTTTCCTGTTAAGAAGAGGGGCATTCCCCCTTAATACAGCCTTGACTGTGCCCATAGCAAACATCAAAGTTCAAGGCGGGTCCCGATATTTTTGCACGAGTAACCAATTTTCTTATCATAAAATTAAAAAATTATAAAAAACGCCAGATTTTGAAATTTAAACACGATAGGAAAGTAATTAACGAAAAGAATTTAAAATGTTTAATAAGTTCGCCTCATTAGTTTTGTTAATCTGTAATGCGTGTGACAAAACGTATTTTGTCTTAAAGGAAATTCTTCAGCAGAGGACCACTTTAGTGTCATATTATTCCGTATCCAGCATTCTCAGATTTATATTTCAAAATTTTTCTGTGATTTTATCATTTTAGAATTGATTTCGTTATTATTGCGCAAGCTTAAGCTATTTTTGAGCGCAGACTAAATTCAATATTGGGTTGCTCTGCCGCAACGTGTTATATTTTTATCTCGCACAAAAACTTGACAAAATTTGCTTTTTTCCTTCTACGTACATCACAAAGACGTCATAGAATGTGTCATTTCGGCAAGGTCTCGAATAGTTTCTCTGTAGATGTAGCGTTCTGTAAAAATTTGAAACCATGTTTCTAAGAAAAAAGCTTTATTTTTCGCTCTTTGAATGGTGTGGTCACCTGGTTTGCAAAGATCAAACTGATTTTGCTACTAAATTCAAGCACAGCTTATCGCTAGTTTAGCCGATGTTCTATTAATAAACTGAAACTCGTCGTTATATTAAAAGCGATAAAATTCTTTTTTATAATTTTTAATATAATTAATTTTTTATTATTATTGTTATAATTACAAGGATAAATATCAATAATAATTATAATATTAGTGATTCATTATTACTCACTACTAGACATACACATCATCTGTATTCTGGGGGTTAGTGAAATTATGAAGTGTTTCTAGACTCAAAAAGGTTTTTACGTTCCAAAAACATAATTTTTCGGCTTTTATGACGACGCTTTATCTTTCCAAAGAGTAAAAACATTGAAAAATCCCGAAAAAATACCAGAAAAATTTTATTAAATTGAACAAAACAGAGCCGGAAAATGAGTCTATAGATACGAATGTTTTTGAATTTTCTAGGCGCAACATGGGCATTCTGGGAGTGGATGAAATCTTGATGTGCCTTTTTTGTCCAAAATGGTCGGTACGCGTCAAATACATTGTTTTTCGGCGTTTCTGACGATGCCTATAAATAATTTTCGTATTTTCGTGCTTTTATTTGCATTTCCTTTTATTTGTTGTTCGTTGAGTTGAGAGGCAGTCTAGCCACCTAGACTGGTGCCGCTAGGTTGCAGTGACAGTCAGAGGATTAAAGGCACGAAACTGTAACAACCTAGTTCCTCTCTGATGACCTCGCCTGTTTATATGATTTTTCACGTTTTTTTTGTGTATTTATTCTGTATATACTCCTGCCTACTTCTCTCGTTTTACTTGAACTCTTGCGCCTCGTAAAACCCGTAATTTCTCAAAATATAATTTTGTGTGCTTTTTATGTACATGTATATATACTATTTCTCGTCTTTTAGTTTCTTTTTAACTAACAGCATGCCTAATTTATTTACCTTTTATTTATTTATTCATTTATTTTTTCATATTGATGACTTTCTGTTATTATTTCTAGAGCATAAAAATCATAAAAAAATTTCGAAAAAAATTCTAAAAAGTCGAATAAAAATATGTAGTTAAAACATGAGTACATGGCGCGAAGCGCTACAAATTTGACACTTTTGAGCAAATACAATAGCTAAACAACGCTTAAAAAAAGATCTTTTCTACGAATTTTTAGGAAATTTTCAGAAACTTCCGAAAAGTCGCCAATTCTGGTGGGTGAAAAAATTTCGGGGGTGGGCATTGAAGTTTTTCTTAGGGCTGAATACCCCCAACCCGCCCAGATCATATATGCTGACAATCCTTACACCCCCACCGTCTACAAGATCATGTATGGTTGGTGCCTAACTATCCTTTAGACTCCGATTATCCGCTGTTATATGTAAAATAGCGTTTTTCGCCATTTTAACTATAGGCTACATTTATTCTAAATTATTTTTGGTGCTGTAATTTTCAGAAAATTTAAATATTCTGGAGAATTTTATGCGTAATAGTTTTTACTTTTCTTTAACTTCAGTGAAAATCAGGTCCGACAAATTAGTGAAATTCAGGCAAAAGGACGTTCAGAGACTTGAATGCTGCTCGACTTCTTGGAATTGTGAAGTTGAAACTATTCATATAAGCCCATTTTACGCGAAGCTCCGACAATTTTTAGAATTCATGCTAAAGAAATATGAGAAAACTGTGCTAAAATAGTTGTTTGTGCTTCAGAAATCGTTTAATGAGTCATAAAAATGTTTGTTGTACGAAAACCTGTTCATGCTGCAAAAATATAGCATTCAAGCTAACAAGAAAGTAAATAAATGTAATAAATAGAAATTGCGACGGGAAAAAGCGAAAGATTACGATAAACGATGTCTGAAAATCATTACAAAATATGTGCATCCACAATTTTTCTTGCCAGCTATGTTGAGCCAGAGGAAGCCGCCCCCTCCCATAAATCCGCCTTTGACTTATTTAAATAAAACGAATTATCTCGAGTTTGCATCAACATTCAACAACATTTCGAAAGCTGGAACGAGATTTCACGACCTCTCTTGTCACTTACCTTAGTTTCACTCTATTTGTTCACTTTTGAATGTTGTGTTCTTTTAACTGTATTTTGTATGTGTGCTACTCATACATGTAAGTGGAGTGTGTAGGGGACCCCCTCCCAGCCAAAGGTGGTCGTCCCCCTATTCCATCAGAGCCAGAAAGTGTTTGACCCCGTCCAATTTTTGGAAAAAAACTTGCGTTTTTCAACGTTTTTAGCTGTTTTTTGGTCGTATTTTTTTGCCAAAAGTTGGAAGTCATTTACCCCCTCTCCAAAAAGCTGGCCGGGGACCCCACCTAAAATGTTGAGTCATTACATGTATGGTACTACTGTTGCTTAGATTTGATGTTCATTCGTATCTTTTTCGTTACGCAGCATATTTAGCGAATTTCTAATCGTATGCAGTATATCGTTTTCTAATATTTTCCTTCGAACGACATTATTTGCTTGACGATATTTTGAATGAATTGAATATTGTTGTCATCACTGACTCACATTTTCACGTTATTTTTCAGCAATAGTTGAGTCTTTATTTACCGTTGCTTGTTTTCGGCCGCCTGACGACATCTTATCAATTCAACGTAACAATATTTTATTTACTGTATTAGTCAAAATATAAACTCGAATTCGAATCGTAATAATGGCACGAGAGGAATCTGCTAATCCATTCGATAATTATATGGCAGCTAATTTGGATGAATGCATTTCATTGCTACAGCGCAAAGGACTACCGACCGTCCCAGAACATAAAAGTAATCATACTTTTCATCAATTATTCATCAATTGATTTCAGTGTTTATTACGCTGTTGTTAAAAATCAATTCATTAATCTACGAGTATCGTCTTGCCTTAAATCTTTAATACGAACAATACTATTCATTATTATTAGTAATATAATTGCTTGTATTATTATGTTTATATAATAATCGTATTATTGTTGTATTTATTCATTTTATATATATATTGCTGCTATTATCATTATTATTATTAGGTATGATAGTACTATTATCATTATTTTGTTTCCTCTTGTTATTCCTAATAAGTGTCTGTGTTTTTGGTATATTACTCTATTCTTGACATACATTTCCACCTTGATTTTTCTGAGTTCGGCTAATATTTTCTCTACAATGATTTTTCGGGGCTGTCTTTGTAAATATACAATGATTTTCTGGAAGGAAAAGTAAAAAAGTTAATTTTCTGGTTGTTTGCGCCTCATTTATTGAAATTCTGTTCATATCTTTATAAGGTCCAAAATTGAGTCTAAAATGCAATAAAGTCTAAATTTTTCAATACATCAATTTACGGGTTTCAAATAGAGTTGGTACATTTTCTGACGCTTTGCGCCTTTGCATTTTTGTGAAATATCGATTATTAAAATAGACCGCATATTCGGCTCGAAATTTAAGAAAATATCATCATTCGCTGATCATCTGATATAAGGCTCAGAATTTGACTGAAAACCTTCAATTAAAGACCGAAAATGCAGTTTTTGCACCCAAAACGCGTTACTGAACGTCATTGTAGTAGAAGGTATATTAGAATTTGCTAATGCAATATGTAACGAAATACAAAGGCTGTCGAGGTAAAGTCTTTTCATGCACAAAGGAGCTTTGTTCAAAAACATTCTAGAGCATGGGGTGAGGGGGTATTACTCCCAAGCTTTGAAAAACTGATAGCTGTACAGCCATTTAAGCCGGAAAAACGTTGCTATAGCCTTTTTGAGCTCAGAAAATTAGCTAAATAGCCTTTAATGGCTGAGAAAACTAGCTGAATAGCCCTTTTTGGACTCAGAAACATATCGTGTGAGCTTAGAAATGCCATGAGTTGTCGTTTCTGAGTTTCAAAAGAATATATATAGCTATTTTCTAGACTTCAAAAATGAATAAATACTTATTTTTAGTCCAAGAAGGCTATATAGCTATGTTTGTAAGTCCAAGGAGGCTATTTAGCTAGTTTTCTGAGCCCAAAAGGGCTATACAGCTAATTTTCTGAGCCCAAAGAGGCTATAGAAGCGTTTTTACGGAGCACTCAACTATCTACTAATTTTTGGTTTTCAAACCCTGAAAGGTTAATCTTGTGCACCTATGACAAAAAACACTGATTTTTTCACAATTTTCAGATGGTTCGTTGTGGTGCAATGCTACCTTCGACTCATTCTTATGCTGGCCAGCTATTCCTGCAAATACATCGTACTCGCTGCCTTGTCCGCCATTAAAAGGTTTACTGCCCGAAAGTGCGCCTTATAACTTTTGATTTTTCGCTTGTTAATCTGTCTTCCTCATAAGCATGTTAAGCTTACATGATCTTTGGGGGGTTTTCAACCCCCTGAACCCCCGAAAAAATTTTTTCACCGCTCCCAGAATTGGCGATTTTTTGAAAGTTCCCAAAAATTTTCTAAAACTTTGTAAAAAAGATGCTTTCGTAAGCGTTTATAGCTATCTATTTGCTCAATAGTGCCAAATTTTCGGCGCTTTGCGCCATTATACTTATGTTTTCTATATTTTGTTCAATTTGCTTCGACTTTTTTGACTTTTTACGAAATTTTCTAAATGTTTTTATGCTCTAGAAAGATAGCGCATCGTCAGAAACGCTGAAAAACTATGTTTTTGACGCGTACCTATCCTTTTTGGACCCAAAAAAGGCACTTTATAATTTCACCCTCCCCTTAGAATTCCCATGCTTTACATGTATGATGTTAAGCATATTTGAAAATTATAAATGTGGGGAGCAACGCCAAACGTTCCATTCCTCAACCTCGCGACCTCGATTCATTTTTTTCGGATTAGTGATTTTAAGGTTTCAAAACGAGCAGTGCATTTTATAACGAATAAATCGTCTATATTATTATTGGAAGCTGTAACAGGCAATTCTGCTTTATTACTTTATCAGTAGTTTAGGCTGCAATTTTCCAGATAATACCGCTAGTCTCATGACGTCATTTTCTTGATTACCTGTTGCGGGGGTTGTAGTGGGTAGATAATAACTAGCAAAGAAAAATGCTCCGATGAAACAAAAAAGGTGAATACACTTGAATTTCTTCATTGTTAAGGATGTAAAAGGAGGGGACTAGGGAACATTTCCCTATATGCGCAGAAGCCATAGGAATGTGCTAAACAATTAGACTTCCACTAAACAAACCAAAAATCGAAGTATATTCTGCGGCCTGTGAAAAATGAGGGTGTAGTCACAAAACGTTTTTAAGTGTTTTGCAAAAGAGCATTGAAGACACTTTCATGACTATTAAATAATCAACGTATTATTTATTCAATGAAATCTTGACCTTCAACAATGCTCTGGCGTAAAAGATAATAGTCTAAACTTTACACCTACATGGCCAACTCAATAGTTTGCATTAAAAAGCATAAAAAATTTCTTTAAATTTTCCAAAATAAAGTAATCAGAATACTCGCCATCGTAATCGAATATGCCGCAGAATACACTTCGATTTTTGCGTTGTTTATGGGAAGTCTGATTGTTTAGCACATTCCTATGGATTCTGAGCATATTGGAAAATGTTCTCTAATCCCCTTCTTTTACATCCTTAACAATGAAAAAATCAAGTATATTCACCTTTTTTGTTCCATCGGAGCATTTTTCAAGATGAAGAATAAGGAAGATCGTTTGAGTTTACGCAAGTTTGGACATATTGTTGAAAAACGCTAAAATTAGACATGAGTATCGCAAATTGAATTTTAGTTGTGTGCGAGGTATTAAAGTTTTCCACGATTTCTCTAAAATTTATACGCCTAATGTCCTCATTCGCTTCGCCTGCAAATTCAGCAGTCAGTTCATTTATCCGCTCCATAGACTGCAAAATATGGGTCATTAGTCCTGGGATATTGCCATTCAACCGGATTCCTTTCAAAATCATGTGACGGGGATCGAGGTAAGGGTGCAGTCTTCAAGCTCCGTTAAAGATCCTCTCAACCATTTTCGGCCTTCATTTTGCCTCGTGTGCCCCACAAAATTTTCCACTTTTCCATTTTAGCGATCTAGAACCCACTTGCATGTCTGCTAATGAGACTTTAGCGAAAAGGGGCCGTTTTGAATGGAACAGGCTATAGTGCATAAACTCGCCCAAAAAACAAATTTCCTTAGCACCCGATTTTTTCATCGCACGACCCGCCATATGTATAACAAAATTTGCTACCCACTCTGTCGAGCAAGTAAAAATTAAGCACTACAGTAATTAGTATGTTTTCGAGCGGATCCATGCACTAGACATGTACTTGGTTTAAAAAACTATATATAGTCTACTTCACGGAACCTTGTGCATGGAATTAAATTTTTAACGATCTAGCGAACAACTACGAAAGTGGTTTCTACGCAGCTCTGACCATAGCACACTTTTGCTATAATAGAACTTCGTATGAATATTCATTGCTATCCACAAAATCGCGATTGCTACTTCAATTGAACCGCTTTTATAATCAATTTGCATTGAATCAAGAATTGTGATCCATGCACATGGTTTCGTGAAACAGATTACAGGTACCTATGCACCTACTGTATTGCTTTATCTATTGTCTGTTTCATATAACTTCGTGCATAAATTCTAAAAATTTTCACCGAAAGTAAGCCGAGGGTTACGATAATTATATATCAGATCAATGCTGTAATCGCAATCTGTCAGATTATTGTCGGAGATGGTTTTAAAATTTATGATCGAACTTGAGTGAGACGGACTATAAGTGTGTGATCAATCAAAGGATAACGAGCATGTGCTTGGTCTTATTTTTTGAAATTGGCAAAAAACAAGCCACACGTTAGCGTGGGGGTTTAGGTTCTCACGTAAGTTTTACAACCCGCGCCGATTGCATAAGACCCCAGAATTCTATTTTTGGTAACATTTCTGGCGATTCCACCGAGCCAAAGCCCCCAGAATTTTCTAGCTGCCCATGTATGAGGCCAACACCAATAGAATTAATTTAAAAAACGGTGATTAACACAGGAATTATGGCAAGCAGTGAAATTTGCAAGATGGCGCATAAATGTTATTCGCTGCATTCACGACTATTAATTTAGCATTAACATTAATTATCAAAGGATCTGTAACGCTGGCATATTTTAAGCATAATCAGTGTGTTCTGCCTACTTAGCGGAGTGGCTGAGAAATATCTTTTTTCGTCTCGAACTCTTTACATAAAACGATCACAGATCAAGAAATATTGCGTTAAAAGAGAAAAACAATTGGTTTTTGAGATATTGTAACCTCCTACATTATAAAACTGATTTGGCTACACAGAAACCAAAATTGAGTTAGATAAGCTTTAATACACGCTAAGAGTAAAAAACCCGTATACCTTACACTTTTGTGCAACAACCATTGGGTGTAAAGAAATTTTAAGGTCCGATTCGTGATCTAAAACTCAGGGGAAACATTTTTATAAAGATTGGCCCTCCACAGAAAGTTTGATACCCAATGCTCTGGGCGAAAAAGTGTTTTTCAGTGTAATCTTTACACTTGTGCTAATAACGCAATATTGGGTGTATAGAACCAAAACAAACTAGGATCTGTAACACTTAGGTCGGGGCACATTTTAAGAATAATCAGCATGTTCCGCCTACTTGAAGGAGTAGCTGAAAAATTTCTTTTTCGTCTCGAACCCTTTACACTAAAACGATCACAGATCGAGAAATATTGCGTTGAAAGAGAAAAAAATTTAGGTTTTGAGATATTGTAACCCTCTACATTATAAAACTAATTGGACTGCACATGAAACCAAAATTGAGTTAGATAAGCTTTAGGACACGCTAAGAGTAAAAGACCCATATACTTTACACTTTTGTGCGATAACCATTGAGTGTAAAGAAATTTTAAGGTCCGACTCGTAATCTACAACTCAGGGGAACTATTTAAAAAATTGGCCCTCCACAAAAAGTTTGATACCCAATGCTCTGGGCGGAAAAGTGCTCCTTAGTGTATACTTTACACTTGTGTTAATAACGCAATATTGGGTATACAGAAAACAGACGAACTAAGATCTGTAACGCCTAGGTCAGGGTACATTTTAAGCATAATCACCATGGTCCGCCTACTTTGCGGAGTAGCTGAAGAAATTTCGTTTTTCGTCTCGAACCCTTTACACTAAAACAATCACAGATCGAGAAATATTGTGTTCAGAGAGAAAAAAATTTGCGTTATGAGATATTGTAACCCTCTACATTATAAACCCAACTGGAATGCACAGAAACCAAAATTGAGTTAGATAAGCTTTAGGACACGCTAACAGATAAAAACCCGTATGCTTTACACTTTTGTGCAACAAACATTAATTTTAAAGAAATTTTAAGGTCAGAATCGTAATCTTAAACTCGGGGGCAACATTTTATGGAATAAAATTGGCCCCCGCATATTGTTTGATACCCAATGCTCTGGACGGAAAAGCGCTTCTCAGTGTAAATTTTACACTTGTGTTAATAAGGCAATATCGGGTGTATAGCAATAAAATAAACTAGGATCTGTAACGCTAAGGTCAGGGCACATTTTAAGCATAATTAGCATGTTCCGCCTACTTAGCGGAGTAGCTGAAGAAATTTCTTCTTTCGTCTCGAACCCTTTACACTAAAACGATTACAAATCAAGAAATATTGCGTAAAAAGAGAAGAAGAAAAGGGTTTTGAGATATTGTAATCTTCTACGACATAAAATCAATTGGACTGCACAGAAACTAAAATTGAGTTAGATAAGCTGAAGAACACGCAAAGAGTAAAAAACCCGTATACTTTACATTTTTCTGCAACAACCATTGATTGTAAAGAAATCTTAAGGTCAGATTCGCAATCTACAGCTCAGGGGCAACATTTTCAAGAAAATTGGTCCTCCGCAAATTATTTGATTTTTCGGTTTACACTTTACACACTCATTGCTAACTCGGTATTGAGTGTTAACAAAAAAAACACCGGCATCGAATTTTTTAATTATCTTTCGATTAAAAAACTGCACCTCCCAGGTGTGTGCCGTTGTTGCTGTGAGGAGGGGCACAAATTTCGCACTCGTTGTGATAAACATACAAAAAAACGATGGCGAAGTATATTATAGGTAGCGCTATCGCGCTACCTATGATAGAAGTGGGTGAGTACTAATGCTGGTAGAAGATAAGAGCGTAAAATTTACTTTTGAATCACACAGCGTAGTCGGTCTGGAGATCTACTAGAGAGATTATTTAAGAATGCAGATTTAAAAATGGGTATAAACTTTGAAATAGCATAAAAACTGCCACAATAAACAGTTTCTGATCGATTTAAAACACTCGCAGAAAATTAGGAATTTCGGCTGTTTTTGAACTTAGTCTGCATTTTTTCGATTTTGAACTTAGTTTGCATTGTTTTAATCAGAAAATATTTTCTAAATCTAAACCTTCACAGTTCCGCACGTGCATGTCTCGCTGAGTGTCAAAAAACAGAAGAGCAGCTGGAATTCTTTACAAGAACAGTATGTAATTTTTGATTATTGACCTCTCTTTGAATTCTCTAGCTATGTTGCATTTTTATTCCATTATCATTTTCTTTCAGGATTTTGCCCTAGACTCATAATGATATAAAGTATGCATTAGCCAAATTCCTTCAAAGTTTCCATATCGTAAAAACGCATTTAACCTAAAGATTTGAATAGTGTGATTATTCATACTCAACATCTGCTTAATGTTACGAACCTGCAGAAATGGAAACAAGTTATTAAATTGTCCTTCTGATTGTTCCCAAAATTGAACTTTTGGCGATTTTTTCGCGCTTTTGCTCCTATCAGACCAGACCCTCAGAATTCAGTTTCTGTCCATGTAATAGAGTCAACATATTAGGGTTGGAGACTCCAACGTTTATATCGCGCTGGTATGTCAAGA
>JAVLUZ010000141.1:5617187-5645151 GCA_036768485.1 Mermis nigrescens
GGGGGTATTTTGTTTTCTAGGGGGTGTATTTCAACTTCTGGGGGTGCATACCCCCACGCCCATGTGTGCTCATGTCTATGTGTGACGATAGCCAATATCTGTTAATGAACCCTTTTTCATCTGGAATACATGTGCCAATCAAAAAAGCAAACAAGATTAAAGTCCGCACACTGATTTCCTAACTCAAATGCCAATCAGCTGCTTAAGCAAGGCAATTCTTCGAACCAAGAGAAGTTAATAATTATGAAAGAACACAAATTTTTTGATTTACCCAGTTTTTCAGATCATTCGATAGAGGTTGACGATTGAAAAAAAATTAATTTCTCCAAATAACATTTGTCCATATTTTATCCTAAAAAATTTTTGCACTTCGGGTTGATCAAGAAACATATTTTTCGTAAAAAATTTTCCAATGGAATGAACAACATCGATTCAAATTTCAAGACTTTGAAACTGAGCAAAAACATTAAACAAATAAGAGAGGGGGGCCTAAAAAGATCGAAGTGATTAGTGGGTACAGAAATCGATTAAAGTTGGTTGTACGTAAACATGTACTTACAGTTGCGAGTTTGTATTAATGAAAAGCTGTTTATAAACAAACTCTCCTCATACAAATATTAACGAGAACTTGCAGACATATTTGTTACTGAAATAATCACACATGAGCAATTCCGATCATCTCAAATTATCAAACACTCTTGTAGGTCAATTATCAGCCGCATTTCAAATGGTCATAAGCGTGTTTTTCGAAACATAAGCCTGAAAAAGCAAATAAGAAACATAGAATTAAATTTTCAAAATTCCTACTTTTCCATGCATTTTGAATGCCAATGGATATAGCTAAAAACAGTCGTTTCCGCCCTTACCATAAATTTTTCAGAAATCGAGACAGTAGATTAAGTGTACATGATTATTTTTGTTAGTCAAATGAACAAAAATTAGCCATGGTAAAATGTTATCATTTACGACCGTCTGTTTAGTATTTTTTTATATATTTCAATTGAGTGGTCATTTTTAACAAGAAAAATATAGAAATTTCATCAGTCTGAACTAGAAATTATGATTTTTACATTATTTTGAAAAAATTTTGATCGCTTTTGGTGTTGAAAAGTCTCATAACTGATACAGGTAATCGGGACAACAGATTTTTTATCCGAAGCGAGTGCGAAAAATTAAGGTTTCTCTCTAAAACGGATGCTGAAATGTTGTTCAAAAATGCTTTAGAAACATATTTTTTGTTTTTTGGGATTCTTAAGAAAAGTATGGATAAATTTTATTTTGGAGGTGGCAACCACACCTGGGCGTGGGGGGTTTGGGGGGGTATGCACCCCCCAGAATTCAATTTTTGGAAATTTTTTCGTTTTTTTCGCAATTTTTTGATGCCAATGGATAGTGCTCGATGAGAAACGTCGAAAAATGGTGTTTTTATCGCCATACCACCATTTTTAAGGCCATTTTTTGACTTTCAAAAATCTTGCACCCCCCCAGAATTTTTCTTGCTGCCCACGTATGGTGGCAACTATCAATTAGCCTCCCGCTAAGGGCCTGAGCAAATGTACTACCGTTATTGTTTTATTTATTCGGTTGTCGTTAATATACAGATGGATATAGGTTTCATTGAGTTATACATATATGCAGGCCTGTATCTAGCATGGGGATAAGGGGGAGGGGCGGATCCAAAGATGATTGGCTAATACGTCAGAAATTCTATAGGGAATGCTTATAAAAACCGCATTTTTTGACGTTTTTCAAAAATGCTACATCCATTAAGTACATAAAATTCGAATTTTTCAACAAAAAAAAACAAATTTCCTTCCTCTAAATAGGTTCTGAAAAGTGTAATTTTTGTTTGCGCTTGAGACAAAACTATATAAAATACTTCATATATGGCGCGATGCGCATAAAATTTGACGATTTTTGGGAAAACAGACGCAATTTTTCATCTTTCCGTGCATTATCCTATCTGCCAAAATTTTTTTAGAGTTAGGGGGAGGGCCGCCACGCCCTCCACAAATACGGCCCTGCATATATGTGTATAGTACATGCAACAAGGGATAAGAAACCCAAATCGATTTCAGTCAATCTTCATTTCTAAACTTTTAGATTTTTCACTCAATTCCCCGGCCACCCATCCATCTTTGTCAAAAAACAGAGCTTTTAGGTTATTTTTAGGTACTTTTTTTGACATTTTTTTCTAAATATTGAAGCCCCCAATAATAGCTTAATGCTCTCACTCCCGATATTACATGTCTGATATGTATGTTATTTTCTGTTACTATTACGTTTGGCATTTAGTTTATATTCAAGAATAATCTATTGTAATTTACTGTAGTTGTCTAATAGAATGTATAACTTTATTCAGTTACATATATTACCTGATACTACACCAACAATCTAGGCCATAGTCCGCTAAAGACAATCCATGAAGCGTGTAGTTCAAAAGCTAGATGCGCTGCATGTCCGTTGATTTTCTAAAACAAAATTCAGTCATTTCACTTAACAAACATCGATTAACAACAATAGGATGCTATGCAACGATCTCGTCGATTTAAATTGTAAAAAATACTCTTGAAATTCTACTAAGTCTTTTTTACTATAAACAGGTACTGGATCGCCCAATTCTTATATATAACTAGTTGAGCTGCCCGGCGTTGCCCGGGCTGAACTTAGGCCTGATAGCTATATGGAATTAATATGTCTCTTGTATTTTTTATTTTTCAAGACTTTTGATGTTTTTGGGATATTTCTAAAAAAAAATTTTTGGTACAAACCATATTTTATTTTTTGAATTTTTTTAAAATGTCTTTTGTCAACCATTTTTTTGATCAAATCCATATTTTTGACGTTACAGAATGGTTTTGAAAATTGTTTAGCCATTATCATATTTTTGATGGTCTGGGGTGTTCTGGAAATTTTTTTAATAAAACCCATATTGTTGATGTTTTGGGATGTTTTGGAAAATTTTTTTCGTCAAACCATATTTTTGATGTTTTAGGATGTTTTGGAAAATTTTTTTAATCAATTCCATATTTTTGATGTTTTGGGATGTTTTGGAAAATTTTTTTCGTCAAATCATATTTTTGATGTTTTAGGATGTTTTGAAAAATTTTTTCGGTCAAACCATATTTTTGATGTTTTAAAAATTTTTTGTTTGTTGTAGCAAAGGGTGTCATATATCACGTGATATGTTATAGCTGATGGTTTCTCATATCTTATATCACTGCATGTTATGGCACAGACAGGGTATCTATACCAAACCTATCTTATAGCATTGCCTATCTCGTAGCACAGGGTATCTTATTTCCCATACTATCTTATAACATTGCCTATCTTGCAGCTCGGGGTATCTTATATCACTTCCTATCTTACAGCATTGCCTATCTTGTAGCACGGGGTATCTTTTATAACGTTCTATCTTATAGCATTGCCTATCTTGTAGCACGGGGTGTCTTATATCACGTCCTATCTTATAGTATTGCCTATCCTGTAGCACAGAGTATCTTATATCACGTCCTATCTTATAGCATTGCTTATCTTGTTGCACATAGTATCTCATACCATGCCTATCTTATAAAATTGCCTATGTTATAGCATCATTTGGTTAAACCCGTATTTTGATGTTTCACAGTGCCGACTAATGCTATAACATATAACAATGTACATAGTGTCGCCAGGCATGCTCCTCTTGGCCGGGGTATCCCTATACAAACAGTATAAAGTAATTTTTGAAAAAAATAGCAAAAAATCGGCCATCTCCCGAAATCGTGGAGGCTTATAGCACAGGGGCCAAACCCTGCTCCCTCCCTGCCCAGGGCCAATGGGTGCGTTTGTCGAAATTTCAAGATCGCAACGGCTCCTTCCCCCATTGGACCGACCTCGGCCCAAAATATCAGCCCACCAAATTTCATTGGGCCGGAGCCAACCCAGCACAAACATACGAACATACATACAAACAAACAAACTTTCAAAAATATATAGTAATCTTACATGTAACAGAGGGGTTGGGGGATCCCCAACCAAATGTCGGACGTAACCCTCATCCCCCCAACGCCAAAAAATTTTGGATTCCCCTCGATTTTCGGAAAAATATAGAATTTTAAGGTTACCGTTTTTGACCGAAAATTGGAGGTCATATACCCCTCCCCTGAAAACGGCCGGACCCTCTACATTTCGAGCCGTTACATGTATGTATGTAATTATATTACATATTGAACGATTGAGTTGAATTTAATGAGATCCACAATAATCAATAGCACGCACTACCGTAGAAAAAATTAATTTTTTTATATAAAACAGTCAAAAATTTGTAATATTTCGGAAAACGTTGCATCAAAATTATTTTAAATTGAGTCAAGCAAGGTAAAACAGAGGAAAAAATCGCTGTTTAGCTAGTTAAGTCGACTTTTTGGACCTACATATTTGCGGCTATTTTAAAAAATGTAGGGATACCACCTTTTTCCAAAAATCTTCGATGCACCGCCTTGATCGCACTTGAGGCAAACGAATGTAAGGCAATAAATAAAATATCGAATTGACAAAAACGTGTAATTAACGTGGTGAAATTCAGACATTTTCTAGTAAAGCAGGGTGGTTTGGGGGGTTTGACTCCCCATAATGACAACTGACCCCCCAGAATATTCAATTTTTCAAAAGTTTCCAAAAATTTTCAATAATTTAAAGAAAAGGTGCTTTTTTAAGGGTGTTTAGCTATATACTTGTCATAAGTCTCAAATTTTCGGAGCTTAGCGCCATATAAACACTTTGACTATACTTTGTTCAATCTACTTAATTTTTTTCAAATTTTTCCGTATTTTTTTATGTTTTAATTTTCTAAAAAGAACGAGCATTGTCCGAAACATCAAGGAACAGTGTTTTTCACCTGAACCCATCCTTTTTCGACCCCAAAAGACACTTTTTAAAAATTTTTAGGGCCTGACCCTCCAGAATTCTCATGCTGTACATACATAGTGAAAAGTGCAACCATTTTCAAATTATCCTTCCCCTTTCAACCCTTTCAAAAGACTGTTAGAAAGAATTCATACGAATTGACTTACCTAGCAAAATTAGTTACACTTAATCTTCCCAAGCAGGAGCCACTGTCTGACGAATGAATCCAAATTACTGACGATAATGCAGGGCGCTGAAGGCTGTAAAGAATAGTAAATAAGCCGAGTAATGATGGTTTAACGAGAAAATATGAAAGTGGAATGAAATAGCAAATTTCAAAGTTGTTTCAAATTGAATAAAATAAATCAGGATAGAAACATTTCATCTGAAAGTTTGAAGGAAAATACTTTAAAAACCAGATGAGTAATACAAAACGAGTTGTAAATCTTCATAATTTAAAATCATTCTAAACAAGATTAAGACCTCTCCATTCGATGTCTTAGAAAATCATTCTAAACAAGATTACGACCTATTCATTCGTAGTTTTAGGCTTAGACTATATAGTGCTGGCCTCTAAAAAAAACCAGTCGATTTGTAACCTAAAAAAACCACCCCTTTTTTCCATAACCAAAAGGAGATGACTGATGATATTATACTGGCGAACAAGCTATGCCATGAGGATTACAATTGACCCCTGGTCGCTTTCCGGATCATTCAGAAACTTGAGATATAAATTTGTCGAAAAGTTCCTAAAAATTGCCATTTTTATGATTTTTTTAAAGCATTTTTGAGGGTCAGTATTTCTACCCGTATTCATATTTGTTGGAATCTTTTATGTTTTCACGTTAGGCTCCCTTGCAGACTAATGTCAGAAAAATATTTAGTTCTTCTATGTCATCCACATAGCTACAGTATACCTTCAAAGCCAAACCTAAAAAAAAACCAGTTGTAACCTAAAAAAAACCAGCGCCAATTTTTACAAAACTTAGCAGGAATGTGCCTCGTAGCACCTTTCATGATGCCTGATATTTATTTTTCACAAAAAATAAGAATCACCCCAAAAACTGCCAAAAAAGTTCGATTGTAACCTAAAAAAAACCACTGTAACCTAAAAAAAGACCAATGCTAAGTATACGTTGCCATAGCAACGAAATTACTTTTCATCAAGTTGCATAATTTTGCACTGATTTCTTGCAGAGGATGTAGAAGAGACTTACTTAGAGTCTTTTTTATCAATTGAAGACTGTATTTGTGAAATTTATAGAACTTTTAATGAAATTCAGAAAAAATTATTGATTTTTATATAAATGTGATAAAATGAACGGAAATATCGTGAAAAATGATTTTTTTTCAAAATTGTGATCATTTAAGGTCAACTAACTGTTTCACGCTGCCAACCATGCACTTCGCATAACATTTTGGGGGTGGTTTTTTTTAGTTCCCATGGTTTTTTTTAGGAAAAAGTGGTTTTTATTCAAAGTTTCGTATTTCATGCAAGCTTGCTATGAAATATGGCGCTTAAAAATTCTTCCATGTAGCAAGTTATAGGCCTAGGGCAGCTGTCAAAAATAGATGTTTGTTGACTTCTTCAATGCTATTTGTTCTGAAGTTATAAGCCAAAAACATGAAAATGGTTTTTTTTAGAGGCCAGCACTATACATAATGAGATTTTAGTGCATCATTTAAGTGCTGCCAATGAAATCTAGATCGGGTATGAATACAAATGGCTAGGAGAAATTGAGAACTTTTATTTTTTATTTTTTTAAATATGAAGGCTGTACAAGCTCCATTTTTACGGATAGGTATCAACGTATTATACTAACAACACAATCCATACGTGGGCAGCAAGAAAATTCTGGAAGAGGGGTCCAGGATTTTTTGAAGGTCAAAAATTGGCCTTAAAAATGGTGATATGGCGATAAAAACACCATTTTTCGACGTTTCTCATCAAGCACTATCCATTGGCATCAAAAAATTGCGAAAAAAAACGAAAAAAATTTTCAAAAATTGATTTCTGGGGGGGTCTTTTGATTTCTGGGGGGAAGGTCTTTTGGTTTCTGGGGGGGTCCAGACCCCCCAGATCCCCCCACGCCCATGTGTGGTACCCAGCCCTAAAAAATTGAAGGATACGTACTTACGTATGTATACCTACAGGCCCGTATCCAAAAGATTAAGGGACCTCTGCTCCCCCAAATGAAATTTGAGGATGATTTTTTCCTTTCACCCTTGCTTATCTTGGCAAAAGATCACAAAAATTTTCGACGCTTCACGACGAATTTCATAATTTAGTATTATATACTTAATTTCAAATGCGAGGTGAAAATACTTAATATTCAATCTTTATACAATCTAAAGCAAATTTTACATATGTCTTTTGTTTCTCGCACGTTTTAAGCAGAAAAATGAAATCCACATAGAAAGCGAGAACATTAGACATTTTTATCACTGATAAAAAATTTTAGTGGTCAAGTTTGACCATTTCTAGACTGATATCAGAAGCTAAATTGGGCTGATTTTTTGAAAAATTCAACTTTAAGGTGCTTTTTACCCCAAAGTTTTCCAGGGGGTCTGCCCCGGACCCTGCTCAGGGGCGTTTCAGTGCGCCAGCTTAGACCTCGAAGACAGTGTACCTTGAATTCTAAGCATATTTAAGGTATCTGGATAGCAAAATTTATAAAGTGTGCAGCTCTCGTGGTCTTAAAACGTCTTTTTTATTCACCCTTTGGTCCCCTTTATTGACCTGGTCGTGCTCCCCCCGAAACCAAATCCTGGATACGGGACTGCAGATATATGTAGAAATAAGAAAAAGTTTAGGTATCAAAAGACCCACAAAACAGCGATTAACCAACATCCTGCCCAAAGCAACACATTTTGTAGGGAGCAAACCTAATTTTGAGGAGAAACGTGGAAAAATTTGACCATCCAGCATAGAGCTGCACACGGGTACCCGAACGGGTACCCGAGTACCCGGGTACCTGGGTATACCCGGGTACCCGGGTAGAAAATAAGTTTACTACCGGGGTACCCGAATGCCGTAATATAAAATGGAAAATTAGCACTGCAGTTATGCAATATGTGCTAAGAATTGAATTAGAAACCTAGAAACATATTGCTTCTAAAGTGCGACTGAATCACAATGTAAATGTGATTTGATATAATCGACCGTAAAATGTTCAATAGCGAGTCTGTTAATATTTCCTATTATCACAATATATCGTGCATCCCGTCTAGGCATATTCCATTATTCAGCTCTTTAGTTACATTATTTTATTTGTGCCGAATTCTTCTTATTCTTCATTGTAAACAAATTTAAACAAGAAATCATATGTTAGCGACGCTTTTTATAATGCATTCACTTCTGTGACCATTATATAAATTTAAACTGCAACTTTTATTCACATCGTGCGCGCAACTGTTTTAGTTAGACCTGGTTCAAAGCCTATCGATGTTCCAAATGCAGTCAGCCATAGGCGTAACCAGGGGGCATTGGGGGTACCTGCCCCCGAAATTTTCAGAAAATATTGTTGATTTTTTGCTGCAATAATGTATGTCCAGAAAACTGAGTTCAAAAAGGCAAAAACGTCAGAATTTTCCGCGCCGAGTCATTATTATTTATTGCTATATAGATCCAACAAATTTAAAAGATTGAATCAGCTAAAATAATCCAGCCCTCCACATTACTTTATTAATTTAATGCACTATTTGTTCGTTTAATGAAACTGCGCATGCTTGTTGAGCATGATAGTAAAAGTGCGAAAATGATTGTGAACCAGTTTGTCTATTCTCTGCTTTGTTTGTCTTGTGTGTACCAGTTTGTCTATTCTTTGTTTCGTTTTTCTTTCTTTACAAGGACACATAATCTTATTTTAATTGGAAGGAATGGCCAAATTTTCTTATGTTTTTGCGCATTTCTTGCTCTATGAACTGCATTTTGTTAATTAGAAGGCCACAAATGGGCCTGAAAACGGTAAGAACAAAATTTTTATAGATACATCCTTCTATATCTTATTGGCAGCGACCCGTTGCTGCGCTACGTACCTAGCAGAGGTCGAAAAACGCATTTCAGATCAGTTTGTGCAATGTAGGAGTTCATCAATTTTAAGTGTTTCTGGGCTTGCTACCGAACCGATAATTGGCCGATTTTTCGAAAATTTTAATGTTACTATTTAACATTAAAATGTTTTTTTACAAAATTTTCCGGGACTCTGCCCCGGATCCCGCTCGCCATTTCAGACGTCCCGCAGCCATAAAATCTCGTTGTACATGTGCAACGAGATTTTAGGGAGAACAAGCCATGTAAAAGGGTTCGGAATTTCTAAAAATTTCCAGCGTTTCGCGCCGGCATCTATTTGTCTGCTTTATATGATTTAAGCATTATAAATTGAGTTTAATGTGCAAAAACGTCAAAATTTTCCGGCGCATAGCGCTGCCAGTTACTGTTCTTTCTCTTTGTAAAGCTCTAGCATTGCGTTTAAAAGCCTGAATCACTCAAAATATCTTCAGTCAAAGTAAGTAATTCGCAGTTTTCTTGTTAGAAGCTTGAATTGTCAGAAGTGTGTTGTACAAATTTGATAATTTTCTGCTCTATCAGATTATTAGTATTCATGGAGCTACAAACTGTTAACAGTGGAAAAAATGACTAAATTTCTTAACGCTTTGCGCCACTTATGAATTCCGAATTGTTTGTCAATAGAAAGGCCGTAAATTCTACACGAAAACGTTTATGCCCCCCGAACCAAAATTCTGACTACGTCTGCGCAGTCAGCTCCAGATAGACTTAGACTTGTTTTTGAATAAATTTTCATTTCCGATTGATTTCAAAATTGCTTTTCGTCAATGTGTTTTCCTGCTTCAAATGTTTTAATGACGCTATGAAGATACAAAACCTGCTTCACAATTTTTGGCTTTGAATTATGAAAATGACTTACATTTCATTAAATGCATACGAATTCTTCAGATTGAAGTCTCCTTACTGCAACGAACGCATGAGCTGAATAATACTTTTAGTTCGTTTAATAAAATAAATTTACCAACGACGATTAATTCGCTACCCGCGTCTTCCAATGGGTCGTAAAGTGAAATTGGCTTCGGATAAAGTGTGCAAATGCCCGAAATGCGACGAAGCGGTCGACCCGAATTCCAAGGGGATTCAATGCGACCTTTGCCACTGTTGGTTTCACACGGCTTGCGTAGGTTTGAACGACGCCCAATACAGCGTCTTGGCACTGTTGGACCAGCTGTTTCTCTGCCCGATGTGCTTACCGGTTGGTAAGAAACTTTTGACAGTGGAGCAGAAAGTTTCCACTTTGGAAAATCGCTTTGACTCTCTCGAAGCGTCTATTAAAGAACAGTTGGACTCTTTAGCCAAGCAGGTCACCCAATCGCAGGCACCGCGTTTCACGGCTCCTAATTTCGCGGCACCTAACTTCGCGCCTATGAGGCCGCCACGGATGGCCGATATCGAACATCAACAAAGTGGTCGTTTCGGCAGTGAAGGACGCCTTGGAGGCAGATTTCAAGAAAACCACCGTCGTCCTGGAGAATTTCGTTCCCATTGGCGACGACAGCAGCTTGGAGGACGACGTGAAGCAGTACGTCACCACCGCCGGGTTCGATCCCAAAAAAATCGTCGGCATTCGGCGCTCCGGCCCGGAGGTCAAATCGTACAAGGATGGCACCACCTTGCCCCGCATCATCAAGGTCAAGTGCGACTCGGAGTCCTCCAGGGCCGAGTTGATTCAGTTGGCCACCAAATACGCGGATAAGGGGCGTAAATCCAAAATCTACGCCCGGCCGGATCGCACCTGGCAACAACGTGAGGCTCTCCGTCGATTGAATGCTGATTTGAAGGAAAAACGGGACGCGGGCGAGGAAAATTGGTTTATTGACCGTAACTCGTATGAATTGAAACAATATAAAGTGCGCATGCCTCGCCCTTAGGGAGTTAACGCCCCTGTTAAACCCGATTTGACTTCAAAAAATGATGAAAATGATAAAAATGTACTGAATTGTGCCTTATTTAATGCTAGAAGTCTAGTGAACAAATTACCTGAACTTCATGCTTTACTCATTTCTGAAACCTACGATATCATTTTTGTAACAGAATCTTGGTTAAATGATACAATTTCTGATGGTCTTCTTTGTACTTCTTCTGTTTATTCCATTTATAGATGTGACAGGCTGGATTATAGAGGTGGTGGGGTAGCTATATTGTATAAAAATGCACTGAAAATTTGTAATATTACTCTTAAGGAACCATTTGATTGCCCTGAAACTCTTATTTGTGAACTTCACTCCAATGATGAATATGTGCGGTTTATACTTTGCTATAGGCCACCAAAATATGATATTCAATATGCTCAAAAATTGTGTCTTTTTCTTGAAAAGTACATTGAAAACACGAAAAAATGCATAATACTAGGCGATTTTAACCTACCTGACCTAAACTTTGCCTCTCATTCTGCATACAGGAACCCAGTTACACAAATATTTTATGAATGTTTTGTAAACCTAGGTCTCAATTTAATGACAAACGAACCAAACCGAAATCTAAATATTTTAGATCTTATTTTGAGTACATCTCGTGAACTCCTTTTTAATGTTTCTGTTAACGAACCTTTTGCTAGTAGTGATCATGAAATAATTTCGTTTAATTTGCCATTTAATAGCAATGAGGATGAAAATCTAATAACGCTTGATTTCAAAAAGGCAAATTATCAAGCAATTGAAGCTTTCTTGGCATCTGTTGAATGGGAAAAAATTTTTTCGTCTTGTGTAAGTGTTAATGATTTCTACGAGGCTTTTTTGTCCATTCTCAACACAGCTATTTCCGAATTCGTTCCACTGAAAAAGAAAATGCGCAGAAATCTTCTGCCAAATTCTGTACGAAAAATGCAGGCTACAAAGCGTAAACTTTGGAAAAAATACAAAATTAATAGGGATGCTAAAACGTTAGAGAAATGTAAGAAATTGACCAAAAATATAAAAACTTTGATGAATGAACATCTTGCAAATGAGGAAGGAAAGTTACTAAAGTCGAATAATTTAAAAAACTTTTTCTCTTTTGTAAATGATCGATTAAATAATAAAAAGAAAATTCCATTGTTGAAAAGCAACGGCATCACTATTGTGGATGATTTAGACAAAGCAAATGCTTTTAATACAAATTTTGCCAACAATTTTGTAAATGACAATAATGTTTTACCTGTATTTCCTGATAAAATTAACCGTAATCATAGTGTTTCTTGCAAATTTGACTTATTTACAATTTTGGATGCTCTAAATCGACTAAAACCTTCATTGTCACTTGGCCCTGATGGCCTGTGTGCATATTTTGTGAAAAAGCTAAAATTAGTCCTTGTTAGACCTTTGATGTCAATTTTTGAAGTTTCTTACAGGACAGGGTGCATCCCCGACCTGTGGAGGGAAGCTATTGTTGTGCCTATACCTAAGAAAGGTGACTTATCATCCATAGAAAACTATCGGCCCGTGTCCCTTTGTTGTGTTCTGTGTAAGGTCATGGAATCGATAATTAATATTAGCCTAACTACCCATTTAAATGAAAATAATTTGCTTTCTGAAAATCAGTTTGGATTTAGAAAAAATAAATCTTGTACACTGCAACTTTTAAAGTGCAAAAATCAGTGGTCCAAAAATCTTGATGAAAATTGCCCAATCGATATTGTTTATATCGATTTTTGTAAAGCTTTTGATACAGTTTCGCATGAAAAACTGCTTATAAAATTAGCTGCCTATGGCATAAGTGGTTTTTGCCTAAATTGGTTAAAATGCTTTTTGAGTAATAGATCCCAAAGGGTTAAAGTTGGAGATTCATTGTCTCTTCCGCTCCCTGTTTCCAGTGGGGTGCCACAGGGTAGCGTTTTAGGCCCTACCCTTTTTTTGTTATTCATAAATGATTTATGTGATTTTCAAAGTACCAGCTCAATTTCGCTATTTGCTGATGATGTTAAAATATCTAATTCAGCTTCCAATTTTTTGGACTTGCAAAATGATCTAATGCATATTAAGAGGTGGGCTGATATCTGGCAGCTTAAGATCTCACTCAGCAAATGTTTTGTTTTGCATTTAGGAAAATCTAATCCCAAGCACTCTTACGGTATAGATAATTTTGAAATCCCACATGATATATCGGAGGTGAAGGATCTTGGTGTCTTAATAAGTAAAGATTTATCTTCTAGAACTCATTGTACAAACATTGTAAAAAAAGGCATGAGAATTGCAAACTTGATTTTACGGAGTTTTGTTTCAAGAGATAAAACTTTGTTAGTAAAAGCCTTTACAACCTATGTCCGACCAATTTTGGAATATGGTTCGTCTGTTTGGAATCCTTATCTGTTATGTGACATAAATAATGTTGAAAATGTCCAAAGAAAATTTACCAAACGAATTTTTTCTGATAAAACTATCTCCTACGATGCCCGATTAAAGGAATTGGGCTTGGAGAGACTCGAATTACGTAGAATGCAAAGTGATTTATCAATGACACGCTCTATAATCAAGGATAATTTGTTACCTGTTGAAGACTTCTTCACATTTAATGTAAACTCAAATCGTGCTGTAAATTCTTGCAAACTTTACGTTAACCGTGTAAACAAAAATGTTAGAAAATTTGAATTTTGCAATCGTGTGATTTCTGTCTGGAATTATTTGCCTGATGATATCATCTGCTCAGCTAATTCGAACATTTTTACGATGAAATTGAAACAATTTGATTTATCCATTTTTCTCAAGGGGCGTATCTAAGCGCAGTTATAATTCATTGCCTGTACGTACCCGCGTGTCTTACATTTACATTACACTACTTTCTTTAATCACTTTATTCGTTTTTTTTACAATTAAATACGTGTGTTTGCAATATGTACATGAATTTCAATTATGCATTTATATGACATTTGTCTTTTTCCTTATTATTTGTATTGTAATGTGTACGTATATTTTAAATTTGTACGTGTATTTTGTAGACCGAATAAATCTTTCTTTCTTTCTTTTCTTTAATCTTGCACAAAATTTTCAATAATTTTACTGCTTAAATATCACTTTGCCCTAGACCTCACTGTCAACCGTAAATAAACGATGTTCACTGCATTCTCTTTTATCTAAGGTCCTACCCGGGTACCCGGATTATCCGGGTAATGAAATAGCCGGGTAACCGGGTAGTAAAATTTGCAAAGTGTGCAGCTCTAATCCAGCATTCCTACTTAACTGTACATAAGTTGGCCTGATGGTTCTGCATGTTTTTGACGTCTTACTTTCTGAAAATTCGAAAATTAAGCTTGGAGCAAAACTAAGTTTGCCAGAATCAAGACTCCATAAAATTCGGCAAATTTTCACCATCGTCCTGATGGCAGCACACATGGGCGCGAAAGTCTGGACACCCAGATTCCGGCGGACCCCCAAATCAGGATGACCCCTCCCGAAATCAACAGACCACCAGAATTGAATTTTCGGTACTATTTTTGGCGATTTTTTACCATCACCCCCGGAATTTAGACGCTGCCTATCTGTGCCTAATAGCCGACCAGAATTCAGTATCTCGCAATCCTTTTTCTTAAATTTGCTGATAGGGTTTTAGTTAGGGCAGGATGGGACGCAGATCAGCTCGTTGTTCAGCCATTATCTCGAGCCGAGCGAACACAATAGCGCAGCCGACCACACAAGGCAGCGAATCCGTAAGCAGAATTGGACGAGTTACAGTAATAAGCGTATTTTAATTCTAATTTAAAAGTTGGGGAAAAAAGGGTTCAATGAAATGAAACAGACTATAATTGAATTTTATATCTAAAATTGGGGATTAAGTGAGAACTGAAGGCATAACCTCGAACTCACACATTGCAAGGATGGCTGCTCGAAAAGGTTATGTAAATCCGGTACAGTAATACTGTGTCGTCGGTTGGCATTCGCGAACTGATGGCAAAAAGTTCGTATAGAGTTTGCAACGTGTAACTGTCGTAGTTACACTCCCCCACGTTTTGGAAAAAATTCAAAGACGAAGTGTCGAATTTTTCAAGACGACTGGCGGCTAACAGCGCCTCAAGTTCAGTGATCGTATCGACGATTTTCGTGGCCAAAATTTAACGTACGGACGATGCGAGCTGATGTTAAAGTCCGTGCTCGAAAACGCTCTCAACAAAGCTAATTCTGTTTTAGCTCATCAACTTGTTTGAGCAATTCTTCCTTTCGTTTTCCACAGAGTTCTTACGCCCGAAGTCGTACCAGTTTACACGCAAACTTGATTAAACGATAAATTTAAACACCCGACGGATATAAAGGGTAAATCCGTTGGCTTTCCTGGCCCTCCTCCAGTCCCGGGTAATGAAGTTTTTTGAAGAGGAAAAGTTTTTAGATTGGGCGTGAACCCTTTGTCCGTTAAAGAATTATGATATGTTAATAACAATACCGCTTATTGAGCAATTACTTTAAAACATGAGATTATAAGGCACACAAGATCAATTATGCATGAGCAAAAGTTAAGAGCAAAGACGAAAAATTAAAACAACGAGGTAAAGTAATGACGAGGAATGTGATTATGCTAGCAACATCAGACAATACCTGATTATGCAATACTGACAAGAAAATAGCACCAAGAATCAAGAAAAATTACAATGATAATGCAACACAAAAAATGTCAGACAAGAAAAGAAAATAAACACAATGCGATAAAAGTCTGGGAATCCACATATACAGAAACGAGCTACTGGCCAATGGGGCGATGATCACAGAGTTTTTAGCTTCTAGCTTCTAAGTTCAGAAACGATCCATATAACTGGGTTTGGTTTTTGACGAGTAAAGTCGCGAGTGATGCTCCGGCGACGGCGTGGGGCTTCAGAATCGTGATCAGAATTGGTTTTGCGACGCGTGGTAGAACGTTCCCTAAACGGCGACAAAATCCGCGGCTGTTAACGTTGGCGTAAATCATGATGCAGATTGATGGGTGTATTGTCGTCGCCAGAATCGGCATAGCGACGAGGTGTTGGCAGTAGTGTTGTAAAAGATATATTTATCTTTATCTTTTTAGCAAGATAAAGATAAAGATAAAGATATCTTTATCTTTATCTTGACGATTTTTTTATTTTATCTTTATCTTTATCTTTATCTTTTAAGAAAATCACAGGCTATCTTTATCTTTATCTTTATCTTTTTGATAGGAATTTATCTTGCTAAAAAAGATAAAGTGTACATAAGTTAGCACGTAATCCGTGAAATACATTTAGACGGATTCAAGTTTTACTGTAATACAAGAAAAGAAAAGAAAACGATTGTTTAAACCCTACGAAGTGCGGCCCAACCTAATGCCTGTATATCGAGGGTGTGGGTAAAATCCGGAAACGGAAATGGAAACAGAAACGATGGGCAAAATACGGAAATGGAAACGTAGTTATAGTATTTCGCACACAGTTCCGTTGGGGGTTTCTCCGCTCTGAGGGTGATCCAAAGTGCCGAAAACGGGGTTCCCCAAGTAGGGCCCATCAGGGTCAACACACCCAACCCCGTTTCCGGCAAAATTTCACCCACTGAAGTGGAGTTTAGGGGCTCGGAAATGGGGTACCCCATAATTCAATTGTGAAGCTGAACCCGGTTTCGTCGGGGGTTTCTCCGCCCTGGGGTGGCCTAAAGTGGCGGAACTGGGGTTCCCTAAGTAGGACCTATTAATGTGAACGACCCCAACTTTGTTTCCAGCAAAATTTCTCCCACTCTGGGGCTTAGGGGCTTGGAAACGCGGTACCACATAATTCAAATGTGAAGCTGAACCCGGTTTCGTCGGAGGTTTCTCCGCCCTGGGAGTGGTCCAAAGTGGAGGACCGGGGTTCCCCAAGTAGGAGCTATTAATTTGAATGCCCCAACCCCGTTTCCGGTAAATTTTCTCCCACTGAAGGGGAAGGGGCTCAAAACGGGGTAACCCATTATTCATATGTGAAGCTGACCCCGGTTCCATCGGTGGTTTCTCCGCCCTGGGGTTGGTCCAAAGTGCCGGAACCGCGGCTCCCCAAGTAGGGTCCATCAGGGTCAACACCCCTAACCCCATTTCCGGCTGAATTTCACCCACTGAAAGGGAGTTTAGGGGCTCGGAAATGCGTACCCCATTATTTATATGTGAAGCTGACCCCGGTTCCGTCGGGGGTTTCTCCGCCCTGGGGGTGGTCCAAAGTGCTGGAAGCGGGGTTCCCCAAGTTGAGCCCATCAGGGTGAACACCCCAACTTCGTTTCCAGCCAATTTTCTCCCACTGAAGAGGGGTTTAGGGGCTCGGAAACAGGGTACCCCATTATTCATATATGTAGCTGACCCCGGCTCCGTCGATGGTTTCTCCGCCCTGGGGGTAGTCCAAAGTGCCGGAACCGGGGTTTTGTAAGTAGGGTCCATCAGGTTCAAGACCCCAACCCCGTTTTTGGCAAAATGTTACCCATAGAATGGGTTTTTAGGGACTAGGAAACTTAGTAGGTAGCTCATTATTCATAAATGTATCTGACCCCGGTTCATTCGGGGGTTTCTCTGCCCTAGGAGTGTTCCAAAGTGGCGGAACCGGGTATTCGCAAGTAGGACCCATTAAGGTCAACACCCCAAACCCCGTTTCCAGGCAAAATTTTACCCATGTACATATATGAATAATGGGGTACCCCGTTTTCGAGCCCTTAAACCCCCCTTGATTGGGAGAAATTTTGCCGGAAACAGGGTTGAGGGTGTTCACCATAGGTGGGCAGCACCGAAATTCTGGGGGGATGCAAAATTTCCAAAGGTCAAAAAATGGTCTTTAAAGTGGTCGTATGTCGAAAAAACACCATTTTTCGACGTTCCTCATCGAGCACTGTCCAATGGCATCAAAAAATCGCTAAAAAAGCAAAAAGAATTTTCATAATTTGAATTCTGGGGGGTATTTTGATTTCTGGGGGTATTTCAACTTCTGGGGGATGCATACCCCCGAACCACCCCACGCCCATGTGTGGTGTTCACATTAATAGGTCCTACTTGGTGAACCCCGGTTCTGGCACTTTGGATTGCCCCCAGGGCGGAGAAACCCCCGACGGAGCTGGGGTCAGCTACATATGTGAATAATAGGGTACCCTGTTTCCGAGCCCCTAAACCCCCATTTCATGCAGCATTTTTTTGTACAAGGTCCGTTTGTACATGTACAAATATGGTCCCCAAAAGTCTCTGTACATATCGTACATGCAAATTTTTGTGTACTAAAATATGGTACAGTAGCAATTTTAGTGTTGTAAAAACAGAGTTGTTCGACTTTTGGTAGTGTATTTCAGCTAATTTCTGGGTCTCTAAAGGCAAAAATCACCAAGAATCGTCTTAAAACGGCGCGAAGCGACGAAAAATTTGACATTTTTCTTTTGAAATGCAATTTCTGCAATTATAAAGATATATAGAACACACAATTACTCATTTCGGCGAAAATTTATTCGAATTTTAGACCTTTGTTGCAATTTTTGACTTCTCAAAAATCGTTGTACATGTACAAAGACGGTCCCGAAAAGATTTTATCGGGAAAAATCTTTACCGAATACAAAAAAACGCTGCTTCCATGCGTAAGATTTTGCCGGAAACGGGGTTGGGGGTTTCGTCCCTGATGTGCCCTTCTTTTGGAACCCCGGTTACGGCACTTTGGACTACACCCAGGTCGGAGAAACTTTCAACGGAACCGGGGTCAGCTTCTCATATGAATAATGGGGTACCCAGTTTCCGAGACACTAAATCTCCCTTAAGTGGGAGAAATTCAGCCGGAAACGGGGTTTGGGGTGTTCATCATACGTGGGCAGCATGAAAATTCTGGGAGGTGCAAGATTTTTTGAAGGTCAAAAAATAGCCTTAAAAATTGAGATATGGCGATAGAAACACCATTTTTCGATGTTTCTCATCAAGCACTATCCATTGACATCAAAAAATTGCGAAAAAAGCGAAAAAAATTGTCAAAAATTGAATTGTGGGCGGTATTCTTATTTCTGGGGGGTATTTTGATTTCCTGGGGGTATTTTGGTTTCTGGGGGGTGCATACCCCCAAGCCCCTCACGCCCAGGTGTGGTGTTCATCCTGATGGGCCCTACTTGGGAAACCCCGGCCAGCCTGGTGTTGCGAATGTCGCAAAAACGTTAATTTTGAGATGATAATATATAAATTATTTGCCAGAAATCTTTCTAATTATTTATTCTTACGGATTTTCGTAAGCTATGCCAATTCACCACTATTTTGAATAATAACTCTTTGATCGTTTTTTCACATGAATTTTTTAATGGCTCGCATATTGGTAGCAACAAAACAAGTTGCCGCCCGATTATCATAAAATAGATTTTCCAACCGATTCAAAGCATTTTCGACCGACCAAATCCAATACAAACGGCAAAGACGTGAAACTTGGATCTGATTTTATGCTCTTTTACCGTGTAATTTTTGACTTTTCGAATATTTTGTATGAATCTGAAATTAGGAACATTTACATTTTGGGTGAATACGCTTGTATCAGTTATTCGGTCATTTGCATTTTTGAAACTGTTTATATACTCGTGTTCTCGTCAAAAAACTGTCATTCGCCATACTTATTAAATTTTCAATTCGAATTGCTGCCTACGAGCTAAATTAGGACGCTTCGCAGCCTACCTGCTAGACTAAGGACGGTGAGTTGACCAATAGTAATACTTAGTAAAGCTAAGTTGAGATTTAGGATAATAAAAATTTGTTATCCTATCATAATAATTTTTTTGTCGTGAACAATTGGAAACGAACCAGAAGAAGTGAATTTATAGCCGAAAATAAATCATAAGTAAACGTTTACGAAAGAAAAACTGGCGCTCACGGGTGGGCATAAATTTGTAATAGTTTATGAATGAAAGTTTCATGTAAGATGAGCTTGACTATCTCTGTTTTTGAAGCAATTCAAATCATCAAAATTCTTAACGTGTGGTCTATTCATTTTCGATATATTGATGTTGAGTTATCAAATGAGTGCCTAGTAGTCTCAGATCATATTTTTGAAATTTCGGAATAGATTCTAGAGCTCCTTTGAAAAATAGTTATTGAGAAAGGGAAATAAATAGAGACACGTGCGGTAGTAATCGCTTTGCAGTCATTTTTATTCTGGAAATTTGATAAAACGAGACTGAAATTTGTTGTTTGAAAATGACTGATAATTCGGTTCATAAATTTGTTTCAAAATCGAGTCTGATTCGGCAGATGATTGAATCAGCTCAGAAAAAATTAATTCAATATTTGCAAGAAATGTCTCAAATGAACATGACATTTTCTGTTCAGCCTGTTTTGTCGGCTGACCAAAATATTGAAAATTTAGAGATTAGCGCGTATATGTTTAAAAATATGCTAAAGAAAATTTCTATCACAGTAGAAATCTTGGAGACCCAAAATACACACTGGGATACCCTCCAACGGTCTCTTAATGATTCTGAATTAGAGTCAGAATTGGAGTTCGAACGAGAATAATTTTGTAGAACTTATGTTTGAAGGAAAGGAAGCATGTCAAGTACTTGAATGCTACCTTTCAGAAATTAAAGATACAATTTCAAAGTTACAGTTAACAAATAAGGGTCAAGCTCCTTTTATTGCACCTAGTTTATCTAGTGAAAATTACATTTTTTCACCTATGGCTATACGTGTTCAATTACCGAAACTTGAACTGCCCAGCTATGCTGGCGATCCACTAAAATGGATTGTCTTTTGGGACGCATTCGATGCAGCAATAAATAAACAAGATATTCCACCGAGAGTACATTAAAAGGAGCAGCTCATAAAGCAGTCGAGGGAATAGCCGTTACGAATAGTACATATAAAGACGCAATTGAAATTTTAAAACTAAGATTTGGTGATAATAATGTTATTAAGAGCATTGTATATGGAACTTCGTTCTATGCCAAAATCTACTAGTAGAACTGCTGATTTACGTCGAACTCTTGAAGGAATAGATTGTGTAACGAGACAATTAAAATCTTTACGTGAAGATCTTACACAACCGGCTTTAGTTTTAATGATTTTGGAGAAAATTCCGACTGATATTTTGATTGTGTTGGGAAAATTGATAAATAATGACGATGATTGGGAAATTGAATCGTTAAGTAAAAATATGCATTCAATACTTCGTAACAGAGAACAAGCCTTTCAAATTTCGGATCAATTTTCTGAGAAAAAAGAATTTTTTTCTAGGACTGATAATTTCAATAATTTTCGAAGAAGAAATGATCAGTCATGTGGTACTACTGATGTTTTTGCTGTTCAGACTAATAATATTGCACAGAATAAATATTGGGCTGAAAATAATAAAAGAGAGAATGGAAAAAATATACCGAGGAAAGTTTTTCTTTGTGTTTTTTGTAAAGGTAATCATTATAATGAAAATTGTGATCAATATAAAGAAATTAACCAACGAAAGCAACGAATTTTAGATCAAAGATTGTGTTTTCAATGTTTTAGAACAGGCCACACTTCGAAGGCATGTCAGCTCAAGAAAAAATGTATTTATTGCTCAAGTATGCATAATAGAGCATTGTGTGATAAGCGTTTTGTAATTGAAGATAATGAGAAAATGGTTCATAGAATGACTAATGAAAATAATGGTTATCTGCTTACTCCTCCTTCTACGACTGCTGTTAATCTTCAAAGTGAAAATTTTGAGCCTTTTGCTGCAGATATAGAGACAGCAGCACCGGTTACAGTATCTAGTAATGCTTTAAAATTGTATGATTTAAAGAATGATGGCATAACATTGTTAACAACGCAGATATTAGTTAGTAATCCATTGAACCCAGAACAAAAATTATCTGCAAATGTATTTCTCGATTGTGGTAGCCAAAGAAGTTATATAACAAATAAATTGAAGGAAAATTTGAAGTTGAAAGGTGAAACTAAAGAAATTTTATCAATATTTACTTTTGGTTCAAAAAACCCACAAAAAATTAATAGTTCGATAGTTTATTTCGACTTATACTTTCAAAAATGGAACGATTAAACGAATTTGTGCAAATTCAGTGCCTATTTTAACCGAAAAAATTAAAGAGGCCAGCTTGAGTAATGATGATAAGGTGTTCTTGCGAAATTACGGATTAAAATTTCAAAATTATTAGAATAAAATGGTAGAACCTGATATACTTATCGGTATGGATTATTTTTGGGAAATAATGGAAGATGCAATAAGTAGAAAACTTCCTTCTGGACTCTATGTAATCGAGTCAAAAATTGGTATTTTAATTTTTAGGAAAAAGGGATGACTCAAATTCTGATAAGAAATTTACTAAAAGTTATAGCGCAATCACGGTTGATTCCCATAAAATGGATGAAAATATGATTAATATTGAATCGCTTTGGAATTTAGAATCGATAGGAATAACACATAATGCTGAAATTAATGATGAAGAAATCGCATTAAGTTTAGTTAATAAATCAATTAAATTTATTGATGGTCGATAATATGTTTCCCGGCCTTGGAGATCTAATGAAATTAATTTACCCGATAATTATGGCTTTGCTTTTGGAAGATTAAAATCAGTTATAAAAAGATTTTATGAAAATCCAGAATTGTTGGAAAAGTATTCAAAAATTATTAATGAGCAGTTGGAAAATGGAATAAGTGAAAAGGTTTCGGAAGATATTCCTGAAACTAGGAAGCATTATTTGCCTCATCATCCAGTCATTACCCCACAAAAGACAAGTACTAAAGTAAGGATTGTATATGACGCATCTGCTAAAATAAGAAAAGATGTACTTAGTCTAAATGATTGTTTATATCCTGGGCCGGCAATCATGCCCGACCTTTGTGGTATGTTAATAAGATTTCGAATGAGCCCCATTATTATTGTAGCAGATGTGGAAAAAGCTTTTTACAGATAGGAGTTCACGAGAAAGATAGAGATATAACCAGATTTTTGTGGTTAAAAGATCCAAAAAATAAAAATTTAGAGAATAATATCGAAATTTATCGTTTTTCTCGGGTTCCTTTTGGCTTAAATTGTAGTCCGTTTATTCTTAACGCGACTTTACAGCATCATTTATTAAAAAAGGGGACACCGTTAGCTTTAGAGGCTTCAAAAAATTAATATGTTGACAATTGAATACTTGGTGTAAAGAATGACGAAGAAGCTAAATCAGCATATTATGAATTAAAAGAAATCTTTTCGGAAGCAGCACTAAATCTTCGTGAATGGAATTCAAATTCTTTGAATTTTTTATATGGTGTTTCTAATTTTGATAAGACTAAAGAAAAGATAGTAAAAATCCTTGGATTAGAGTGGAACGTTGAAACTGATTTAATTGACATTAAACTTTTTTCAGAAGGTATTAAAAAAGATATCTTAACGGAAGGAAGGAATAAGCCCGTTACGAAAAGAAGTGCGCTTCGCGCAGCGTTTTCGACCCGTTCGGTTTCACAGCGCCTTTATTACTGCACGGTAAATATTTCATACAGAAATTATGGAAGTTAGGCTTACCCTGGGATGAAGAACTCGCGTGTGATTTGAAAAACGAGTGGAATGAAATATGCTCAAAATGGGCTTTCGATAATTTAATTAAAATTCCAAGATTCTTGGAAATTCAAGAGTCATCAAAATTTATTTTAGTTGCATTTGTAGATGCCTCTAAAATAGCATATTCTGCGACTATTTATTTAATTTCGATGCACTCCGAAAACGAAAGGAACTGTAATTTAATATTTTCTGAAAATCGATTAGCTCCTTTACGCGAATTATCGATTCCTAGGTTGGAATTGATGGGTACAGTAATTGGTAAACGAGCGATTGACTTTGTAGAAAACCAAATTGGAGTTAAGATTGATAAAAAAATATATATTCACAGACTCTCAATGTGTTTTATATTGGATTCAATCTACTAAGCCACTTAGCATATTCGTTAAAAATCGTGTTCATAAATTGAATTCATCAGAAAATCTTATTTATAAATATGTGAAAAGTGAAGAAAATCCAGCAGATTTAGCGACTCGTATCACCGTAGGAAGTGAATTTAATTGCTATAAATGGTGGCATGGACCTTTGTGGTTAAAATTGCCAATAAATGAATGGCCCGATTATGAATTTAATTTAAAGGATATAGAAACGAACGAATATTCTGTTTTATCAAGAGAAGAAGAACAAAATCACGTATTGTTAAATACAGTAAATAATAATAATGAAGATTTAATATTTATGTTGAACGATTTTCAAGTTTGAAGAGGGCAAAAAGAGTACTAGTTTATGTCCTTCGATTTATAATATGTCCTCCGATTTATAAAGTTGAAAACGATGCCTATAGAAAAGGAAGAAATTAATAATAATTTTCTAGAAGATATAAGGCAATGCGGATTGATAGAAATGGAAGAATTAGAAGTTGCTGAAAAAATATTAATTAAGCAATGTCAAAACAGACATTTTTGGGAATTCTTAAATTCGTCTAAAAGCAAAAATAAGCATCTAAGAGAGTTAAATGTTCAAAAAGATGATAATGGAATATTAAGATGTTTTGGACGACTTAAAAATTCTCAATTGAATTTTGACGCAAAATATCCGATTCTTCTTCCTTCGAAAGATCATTTAACAGCACTTATTGTGATAGAAAAGCATGAAGAATTGATGCATTTTGGAGTCGGCCATACTCTTTCTGCTGTAAGACGAGAATTTTGGATTCTTAAGGGCAGAACTACTGTGAAACGAACTCTACGTAAATGTTTGATATGTAAAAAGTTTTCGGTCGGACCTTATATGCTTCCAGAATTTGCGCCTTATCCAAAAGAAAGGCTAATGGAATCTCGACCTTTTCAATTTGTTGGTTTAGATTATTTAGGACCTTTAAATATTCAATTTAAAGAAGGTGTAAAAAAGTTTTGGACATGCTTATTTACTTGCCTAGTAATAAGAGCTATTCATCTTGAATGTGTTGAAGACATGCAAAGCACTTCATTTCTGAATTGTTTGAGAAGATTTATAGCTCGAAGAGGGAAACCTGATAAAATAATTTCTGATAACGCACCTCAGTTTAAATCTACTGAAAAAGTATTATCAATTGTTTGGTCTTCGTTACAAGAAAATGAAGATGTTTTGAATTATTGCTCCACGAATAAGATAAAATGGCAATTTATACCGGAACTTTCACCCTGGCAAGGTGGATTTTATGAAAGGCTTATTGGAATTGTAAAACATGCTTTAAGAAGATCTGTAGGACGTAAATTAATGAATTATGATCAGTTGGTGACTAAAATAATAGAAATTGAGGCTGTTGTTAATACACGTCCGCTTATCTATGAGACAAATGAAATAGATTCTCCTGTCATAAGGCCGATCGATTTTTTGGCTCCGTATGCAAAAATCGGAACTCCCCAATTAGAAGAGGAACACTCCGATCCAGAGCTCGTCCCAGTTTTGAATTTCAGCGATCAAATTCTAGAATGCTGGAAATCGAGTCAAAAAACTTTAGATTATTTTTGGAACATTTGGTACGAACATTATTTGTTAAATTTACGAGAACGAATGAACACTTTTCCTAAAGTTCCAAAAATAATTTCTGCCGATGATCCGAAAGAAAATACAATCGTTTCGATTAAAGATGAATATCATTCACGCGGCCACTGGAAACTTGGTAAAATTTTAAGAGTAAATAAAAGTCAAGACGGAAAAGTCAGATCAGCAGAACTTTTAACTACCAGTCAAAAAATAAGTCGCAGACCAATAAATATGCTATTTCCGCTTGAAATTATTCAAACAGAGAACGATGATTCAGTAAGGAAAGAAGCGACGGAAAACGCTTCAATTCAAAGTTCGAATATTTTCTCAAGTTTTTTAAAAGGAATTAATGTCAATTTATCAAAGTTATTCGATTATAATTTTAATGATAATGTCGATTCTCGATGTAATTAAAGCCCAAAGTACTTATATGTCTTCTTTTATTGATTATGATAATTTAATGAATGATTCAAATATTCATTCTCAAAAGTTCACTCAGGCTTTATCAATCTTGTTTGAATCCAAGATTACCGAGAGTAAAATTTTCAAAAGGTCCACGTCACTAAATGAAAATGAGACAGAACTGTTAAAAATATTGACTGAATGTTCGGCTTCAAAAACGGAATTGTTAATGAGTCAAGTTTGCAAGAAAACTGGGGTTATAATAAGAAAACATGAACCAAGTAATTATTTACTAGCAAAGAAAAATGCTATGATGGAACAAAAAAGATGAATATACTTGGAATTGTGGATTATTATGGATGTAAAAGGAGGGGACTAGGAAAAATCTACCTAAAGTCGGAAAATCTGCTAAAAATCACACTTTCTCTAAGCAACGCAAAAAATCGATGTATATTCTGCGGCCAACAGATTAAAATAAATATTCAACCATAACAATGATTGAAACAGCAGCACGTTAGCTATGCAGTAGCTATGGGAAATGATATTAAGTAAACTAACAGTCTTCCAAGCCAATTGAATGAAATAGCAAACATCGAAGACAATTGAAGACATGGTTGGTTAAAAACAGTAGGAAACACGTAAGTTGACTTGAAACAGACTTAATGTAGATACACTAGCATGCCCGAAACGATTGTGTGCACTAATCAATCGGCTCCTGCTTTGCTTGCTATAATGCTCATAAAACAAAACAACTTTAAATACAATACCTCTTAGTTTTCTATCAATCAGGTGCCAGCAATTTAAAAAAGTAACCTTGATAGATTTCAGTTATACACTCTTATCTGAAACTTCGAACATTATTTAAAAAAGACACTTTTTTAGAGGCCGCAGAATATACATCGATTTTTTGCGTTGCTTAGAGAAAGTGTGATTTTTAGCAGATTTTCCGACTTTAGGTAGATTTTTCCTAGTCCCCTCCTTTTACATCCATAATAATCCACAATTCCAAGTATATTCATCTTTTTTTGTTCCATCGGAGCATTTTTCTTTGCTAGTACACTACTTTTAATTAGCGTGATTTCAGTACATCAGTCAGTAAACACAATCAGTAACATGCCACAATAATGACAACAGTCCAAGAACGCGGAAAACAATATTGTTCTTAACATCAGCATTATCCTTTTTAAACAAGACAACCTTATTGACACCATCCATTTTCAAATTAAAACTGCATTAAGTTATTTCTTCTTAATGTGCAGTTCACTTATAATCAAGCACAAAAATTTAACCAACGAATTCACATTGCAAATCCTCACTCAATCAATACACAAGCACAATGTGTTGTGACTTTTGAAATTGAAAACACCCAATTTTCAATTTTCGAATTTAAAAATTGGATCAATTTTCAAATTGAAAATTGGGTCAATTTTCAAATTGAAAATTGGGTGTTTGAATTTGCGATGAAGAAAATAATCAAAAGATAGTCACTTGGTTTATTTAAGCCGAGTAATAAAATAACGACCGTCCACCAATTCCAAACTAAACGCAACTAATCTGATCACTATGAAAAAGTTTTGAAAAATGAGCTTGCTAAGCGAGAGTTGTAAACCAAGAGAAACTTAAAGTTAAAACCTACCATTAAATTATGAGAGAATTATAAAAGATTTTAAACTTCAAGAAAATGGAAAAGGCGGGACGTTGGTAAATTAGAAGGCAAAGATTTTCGGCAAAAATTCAAAAACTTCACGCAAATATCAAATGTAAGGAACACTAACGCTTTGATTTGGTAGTAAAATAAATTTGTAGTATAGACTACATATTAACAACAAATGAATAGTGCAAACTTTGCACAACTACTAGGTGTAGAGAATACTAACAGTTTACGGCTTATTAATGTACATGATTACAATAAAGCTGTATATCTTTGTCGACTTCTGTGCACAGTAGTGTGATTGCTGGTTCATTTTAAACCACTTTTGCGAGGCAATTTACATCAATTAAACGATAGCTCTCCATGTGCAAGATTTTGTGAAACATATTATAAACACGGCTAAGAAAGATTTAACTTTAATGCAACCCATTTAAGACAAAATTACATCTCTTCAATGATCTAAGGACACTTGAACATAATTTTTTAAATCACTTTAGATTACTTTTGAGGGTAAACAAACTCACTTAATTGATGTCTCACATATGAATCCTTGAAAATTTCTTGACTTCAGTTACA
>JAVLUZ010000141.1:5645168-5833289 GCA_036768485.1 Mermis nigrescens
GGAAGTGACCAATCACAGAAGGGCCTATGTTTTTCACTTGCACCGGGTTCTCTCCTTACACGCTCCTTATAGTTGTGATATTCTACAGTGTATTGAGTTATGGTGAGACACTGGCTATTGCAAAAGCGCATCACCGCATCAAAAGTTTAACCCACTCTTGTAGCCTGATTCATACGGATTAAAAGGTGACCAAAATAAATGTAGAAGATTATGAGCAGGGCAATGGGTCACACACAGTACGATACGAACGGATCCATTCAGCAGGGTGATAAAAACAAAATATTGTGCGCCGCGCAGAAACCTGCAGTATAGGCTAAATAAAAGCTAAAACTATTATAACTTAGTAACAGACGTAACTTGCTGATCGTTGTGCTTATGCATGAGGCAAACTTTTTTTCATTTTTACATGCCCAAAAACCTCACTTGTGCTTATACACGCGTTGTGCTTATACGCGAGCAAATACGGTACATTCAATTCAAATGTTGTACTAACACGGAAAATAACGACGTTAGTGCAATGTAATGTAAACGATCATATTTAAGCCATGAGCATACATATGGTTCCATATAACACGCGAGTTGCATAAAACACGAATTCAAAACAAACAAGAAGTGTTAACTCAAATCTAACGACCAATGTTTAAAGTGCAACAGAACGACAAGTAGAGAAACATAAAATTAATAGAATATGTAGGGCAAATTTACTACAGTAATACGATTAACAATAAACTACATTAAAATTTCACAATGGAAGTAAAATTGATTTCACTTTGTACTTTCGAAATTTGCCGACAGTCACTAGAATTACACTTCTGGCCTTAATTTTAGTTTTTGAACTACAAGTCAGTAAATGTCAGTAAAGTACTATCTGGTAGTGTTATTTTGGTAGCCCAAAAATAATTAAAATATGATATTGGTATAGTTGACTTAATTTTAATATGATATGAATATGATATTCTGCTATTTTTCATTTAAAATATGATATGTATATTTTTGATATTTGGAATATATTTAATATATGTACTTTCGGTATATGTATACCTATTATGTAATTTCTACAGCCATAAAAAAGGTTGCAATTAATCAATATTTTTCCAAAGAAAAGCACAAGCATTACACTTCTAGACGCTGTTTAAAAAATTTTCATTTATTTAGAAAACTTCCAAAATTTACGAGATTATGTAAGTTACAAAGTTACATAAATTCTTTTCATTTTTGTCAGATGACAACGTTTCGGAATAACGATCAAACATGCACATGGGAATGTGGGGTCTAGACCACCCAGAAAAGAAAGATGAAAAATTTTGTAGGGAAAATGAGGCAAAATGAAGGCCTAAACCGGATGCAAATTAAAAGTTTTCTTCAAAAGTGCTTCAAATTGACTAGAAACCGGGTAATATCATGTTTTTAACGCTATTTAAGCGCTTATGCAAATTTTGAGGTCATTTTGGTCTAAAAAGCTTAATTATTGACCCTTTCCCAAATCGCCCATGCTGTGCAACTACATAGTATCACTATTAGTGAATCACAAAAGCCAACAAAATAGATGGCAAACAAGGATCAAGGAAACAAGTAATTTGATGGGTCAATATCATGTCTTGTGGTACATGCCTACCTATACTCTGTTTCATTCAATATTGAGGTTTTCTTTTGAATTTAATCCGTATGAATCAGGCTACAAGAGTGGGTTAAACTTTTGATGCGGTGATGCGCTTTTGCAATAGCCAGTGTCTCACCATAACTCAATACACTGTAGAATATCACAACTATAAGGAGCGTGTAAGGAGAGAACCCGGTGCAAGTGAAAAACATAGGCCCTTCTGTGATTGGTCACTTCCATTTTGGATGCGCTCACTCCGATTGGCTGATTTCTTTTGATCATCGCAAAAAAATTGCTAAGAAAAATTCATTCTAATATTTCGTTTCGGGGGCACATGCCCCCTTATCTTCCTGGATAGGGGTTTGCTCAAATGCCTAAACTCGCCTGCACAAAAAATGGCCAAACTTTAATCTGCGAATTCATCATCATCGCAAATAACGACGACGGTATTCAGTTCAGACAAGTAAAAGAAATCAGCCAATCAGAGTGAGCGCATCCAAAATGGCAATGACCAATCACAGAAGGGCCTATGTTTTTCACTTGCACCGGGTTCTCTCCTTATACGCTCGTCACACCTAAACTGTAAGTTTAAAGTGCTTTAGAGGGCACTTTAATTTTTTTTCAAAAACCTCAAAGTTAAATAAAACGGACTATACCTATAGTCTCTTTCATTAAACTTTGCGGTTTTCTTTTAAATTTTTTTTCGCAAGAATCAGGCTACAAAAGTGGTATAAAATGTTGATGCAGTAATGCGGCTGAGAAATAATATACGTCTCCATATGACACATTATACTGTAGAATATCATAATCAAAGTATTAGTTTAAAACACTTTTGTAATCAATTCAAATTTTTTTAAAAAACTCGAAGTTAAATGAAACAGACTATAACAAACATTTTGAAATCTCCCAGATGATTAGGCCAGGCCACCATACGTGGGCAGCAGGAAAATTCTGGGGGAGAGGGTGCAAGATTTTTTTGAAGGTCAAAAAAATGGCCCTAAAAATGGTGGTATGGCGATAAAAACACCATTTTTCGACGTTTCTCATCAAGCACTATCCATTGGCATCAAAAAATTGCGAAGATAACCGAAAAAAGTTTTCAAAAATTGAATTCTAAGGGGGGGGTTATTTTGATTTCTGGGGGGGGGTATTTTGGTTTCTGGGGGATGCATACCCCCCAAACGCTCCCCACGCCCAGGTGTGCAGGCCACCCTTAACCCTCTATTTACCATCATGTTTTTGCAATCAAAGTGCACCATCATGGTGTAAACTCCTAGTGTATATTAAGCTATGCCTTCTTAACATTCTCTGACAGCTATTACTTTCATTTAGTGTAATTTTTTATGCTCTTTCTGAATATGTATGATGTTTTTTGTGAAAATTATTTTTGAAAGAGGTATTATTATAAAACTATCACAATGCATAAGAATTACCTGTTGGACATTATGCAAAACAAGAAAAAGTATATTTCTGTTGTGTTCAACACATCCAGGAAATGCATTTAAAGAGCTAGTTAGGCATAAATCGATAAAATAAATCTTATTTCAAGATATCCACGATGGAATGGGATTAACTCCAGCCATACTGGACCTTCAGAATGAAAAAGCGGATTTTTTTAAAAATGAGACTCAATGGCGGCCGAAAATGAATGAAAGTTGAAAATCTTTCGAAGTAGGTGCTGATTGACCAGAAACTGGTGTACACGCTGCTAGCGCTTTTGTTTTGAGGTCATCTCGTCCGAACAAACGTTCAATTCTTAAACCCTATTTATTGACTGGATAACATCCTCCTGATCGACCATGCTGCACGTTTCGTGTATTGTACACAGAATTTCCATGTATAAAGATTTCTAAGGCGGCATATACGGGGTTTTCATAGACAAACTGCATTGACTTCAGTGTTCTGCAAATGTAAAGAATATGAAAATTTTCGTTTTTGTGCGTAATCGTCATTATATTATGTGTTTGTCTAGTATAACAACAATAAAACAGGTCGGATTATTTTTTACATATATACTTGCGCTTTTATGCTTGAATCCTTTTCATTTCAACTGTCCCAACAGATGACAATTCAACACCATTTATGATTAGATATTTGTTATTTCCAGTTGAAAAAGGGGTAAGGTGGAGTTTCTAACGAACGTAAACCGTAGACTCATTCATTACGTAAAAAAGGTTAATTATTTCCACTATATTTGATTTTTGAGAATAATTCGTGTTTTTTTTATTTCATCAAATATCAATATTTTATCAGGCAGATATGAGTAAAGCGAAAAATTTCTGGTGCACGGGAATGAAAGCAAAAACATTTAAAAACCAAGAGTATGCGTTAAAAACACGTTATTTCTAAAAATGTCCTCAAAGTGACTAAAATATTCTTAAAAAAGTTATATACTATTTGATACAAACGGTGAAATTTTAAACAATAAGGCCATAAACTCGGGGACTTCCTATGATTTTTCTGAAAAGGTACGAATTATAGGGGAAGGTTAAAAATCTATTTTTTGCGGGCAATACCCCTCACCAAAACCTCGAGATGATGTCAAGTAGTTAGTTGATCTTTTTGCGGGTAAACTGTTATTGATTCGTTCTGAATAGTTTGGGATTATAATCAAAATGAAAATCTGATACTATGGTACTAATCTTAAAATTTAAAATTTTTCATTAGACAAAAATGCAAATCATTCGGCGTCACATTTGATTAAAAAATCTAATATTCTACGATTAGATGTAACTTTTCATGGCGAATAGAATGAGGTATCACATGACTAGAAATGAAAAACTAAAAAAATTCATTTTTTCCGCAATTCTAAATTAGATTTGATTCCTTCAATTTAACTTTTAAAAAATTTCCAAGCACACGTGTTGACTTTTTTTCTTCGGAGGTTTCATGAAAAGAATTTGCATATTTTTTATCCATTAGTTCACTATACAACAGCGTAGGCAGCTTTTTAGCAAACTTTGAAATTTGCACATGAATGAAAATGTAAATTTTGGAGCTAAGCAAAAATCTTTGAAAATGGCAGTATGGTCTGCTTAGTACTATCGATCCTGAAAAATCATCAAAATACGACCAAATCCAAAGATTTTATTGCAGAAATAAGCGAAAAAAATATAGAAGTATATAGGAAGTATATATAAATATATAGGAAGCTACCGCTTCCTATATGATACCAACTTATGTTAAACTTAATTCATACCAAAACCAGACAATTTAAATCAGGCAAACAAAGACAAGACAGAATAATAATTAACATCCTTGTTAACTTTATATTATTCTTCTGAACATATTTGCGGTTCGCCACTAAAAATAGGCAGAAAAAATGAATCTAATAATTTAAAAAGCAAATAGTAAGTGCTGTCTTCTGCCTACTTTCTTCGAATTGATGCTCATAATTTTTATTTAACTCAAATAACGTGCTTAAGCTACCAAGCTATGCCATCAGTAGTACGGCGGGCCCCTTGAGTTTTACAATGCTTAAGCATAGCATGCGCTTAAGCATAGGAATTCCATTTGGACAACGCAAGCTATTGGTACACTTGCACTAACCCGCTTGAATCGTCGGATTTTTGGCTATACTACTACATAGAGGACGGGCGGAACCAATTAATTTTAATTTGCACAACTAGCTAACAAACGTCCCCCCATGTTACTGTTCTAATTTTAGTTCACATCATCAACTCACTGCACGTTGAAGTATTGCCCACTGTTCTTATTTTCGCATGTTTTTAGAACTATGAGACATGTAAGGTGTGCATAATAAGTCATCATCGAAAGCGAAGTGCTAAATTTGGACGTCAGGCTATACGAACAACAATACAACACCTCAATTAATCAAAATCAGAAAAAACAAGCCAAATAACAATTTACAGAGAATTATCCAGGCAGCACAACATACAGGCATGTGCTCAATACAAATTCCTACACCACAACGCATTAGTACGACGCATAAAACATCATAAAGGGATTAAACGCTTAAACATAGAAGCTCTGCCCTTGTAGGCACGAAGCACCAAATTTCGGGTATAAATTCTTCAGAGTGGTGTACTGATTATATTCTGAGCATTTTCATCCGATTTGGATAGTCTAGACAGAGCACTGCTAGACTCTTCAACAGATGTGACAACTTCATTATTGTCTTCTAGTTTCACTTGCTCATCCTCAAGTAGATGGGCATTTTTGTGAATCAATTTTTAAACATGTATTTTTGACTGGCCCAAGCTGTGTCATTAGCTTCCTTTTATCCAAGTTTTAATGTATACCGGTAAAAGTTATTAGCATTTTCTAATTCTTCCTTAATTCGCTTTCATTTAGAGCATCTAGGAGTGAGTCATAAAGATCACAGAGTGTAAGCATTTTATCAAAAAAACTGCTGTAAAATGGTATCGGTTTGTAGGTCTTGCATACTGTTCGAAAAATCTTCAAAATTCGAAAAGCACGACTTTTACTAAAAAGCGCCAAAACGGGTCAGTCCCACCAGTTTCGATTACAGTCTCATTTGAGCTGTTTTCAGACACATCTGAAGAATCCCCATTTTTACTGCCTCCACTACTATCATCATCTGTCATTTGTTCAGACTCTGATGTATCATTCTTCATATTCGATATCCCATGCATGAGGCATTAGTGTCTTTTCAAAGTAAAATTATTAAGCGATTGCTTACCGAAAATTTCACAGATTTTATTCATTTTGTCAACTATTCAAGATGCGGCAATTCTTAAATAAACTTTAATGCACACGTTAGTTCGCGTTTACATCACATTCTAGCTCACATTCTTCACAATATAGGACAATACCATCACTTCATTCAATTAGAATCCGTTTTCTTCATATGCAGAACGTAAAGCCTAGTTCTGAAGTGAAAATTATCGTTGACAAAGTGCTCCGATTTTTGACAATATCTCCAAGAATCTCAATTTTTGTCAGTAGTATCGTCAATAATACATACAACCTCACGCAGAAAGGTAGTTTGCTGGTCAGTTGTTAGCTGATGCAACTACAAATAGGTCAATTTTTATGAAACGCGCATAAGATATGCTCAATTGAGATTTTCAGGTGAATGTGACGATGTGATGGTTTTTATGCAGAATGTGAGGATTTTGTGCACCTAACATTTTGCTGAAAAATCTCACATTCCAAATTGTGTACCTCACATTCTGGACAAAAACCATCACATCATCACATTCATCTGAAAATTAGGCGCGTTTGCTTTTAACTTATCAGTCGCCGAGGGCAAGAAGGTATGAACCTCCTATACATTTTCAGAGAAATGTAGCGACGTGATGGTTTTTGCACAGAGTGTGAGGTCTCACATTCTGCACAAAACCATCACATCGTCACATTCCACTGAAAATCTGAATTGGGCATATCTTATGCGTGTTTCATAAAAATCACCTATTTGTAGTTGCATCAGCTAACAACTGACCAGCAAATACCTTTCTGTGTGAGGTTGTATTATTATTGACGATATTACTGATAAAAAGTGAGATTCTTGGAGATATTGTCAAAAATCGGAGCACTTTGTCAACGATAATTTTCACTTCAGAACCAGGCATAACGTTCTGCATATGAGAAAAACGCATGCTAATTGAAAGAAGTGACCTATATTATGAAGAATGTGTGCTTCTACGTCAAGAATGTGATGTAAAAGCGAATCACATGTGCAATAAAGTTTACTTAAGAGATTTCACATCTTGAATAGTTGACAAAATGAATAAAATCTGTTAAATCTGTGGTAGGCAATGACTTAATAATTTTCCTTTAAAAAGACGCAAATACCTCATGCATGGGATATCAGATATGAGGAATGATACACCGGAGTCTGAACAAATGACAGATGATGATAGTAGGGAAGGCAGTAACAATGGGGATTCTTCAGATGTGTCTGAAAGCAGCTCAAATGAGACTGTAATCGAAACTGGTTGGACTAACCCGTTTTTGCGCTTTTTAGTCAAAGTCGTGCTTTCAAATTTTGAAGATTTTCCGAATGGCAATACAAGACCAGCAAAGCGAACCCTTTTACAGCAGTTTTGTTGATAAAATCCATATTCTCTATGATCTTTATGACTCACTCGTAGATGCTCTGAAAATGAAAGCAACAAGGGAAGAACTAGAACTAAATTTGGAAAAAGGAAGCTAATGAGACAGCTCGGGCTAAGTCAAAAATATATGTTCAAAAACTGATTCTCAAAAATGCTGATCTATTAGAGGATGAGCAGATGAAATGAGAAGACAATAATGAAGTTGTCACATCTGCTGAAGAGTCTAGCAGTGCTCTGCTAGACTATCTGAATCGGATAAAAATGCTCAGAATATAATCAGTACACTTACTCTGAAGAATTTATACCCGAAATTTGGTGCTTTGTGCCTACAAGGGAGAGTTTCTATGTTCAAGCGTTTAACCTGTTTTATGATGTTTTATGCATCGCACTAAAGCATTGTGGTGTAGGAATTTGTGTTGAGCACGTGCTGTATGTTGTGCTGCCTGGCTAATTCTCTGCAAATTGTTATTTGGCTTGTTTTTTCTGATTTTGATTAATTAAGGTGTTCTATTATTGTTGTATAGACTGACGTCCAAATTTAGCACTTTGCTTTCGATAATGATGTATTATGCACACACTTACATGTCTCGAAGTTCGAAAAACATGCAAAAATAGAACAGTGTGGCAATGCTTCAACGTGCAGTGAGTTGATAATGTGAACTAAAATTAGGACAGTAACATGGAGGGACGTTGCAAGCTATTTGTGCAAATTAAAATTAATTGTTTCGCCCCGTCCTGGATAACCGACTGTGAATAGTTGGGCGCTTCACGCCTATGTGTAGTAGTATAGCCAAAAATTCGACGATTCAAGCGGGTGAGTGCATGTGTACTGAGAGCGTACGTGATCCAAATGGAATCTCTATGCTTAAGCATGTGCTATGCTTAAGCATTGTAAAGCTCAAGGGCTCGCCGTACTACTACCATCTTAAAGATGGTGCTCCACATAATGATTTAGAGAACTTTTAATTCACTGTTTTTTAATTTTTTTTTGCAGAAGGGGCGTAAGAAACCTGAAGAAATATGTTGAAAATGACAAAATTTGGTTTCTTCAAAAATAAATTTTTATTGTAAAGACTTAAAGTTATTATCTCATGTCTTGAATGGATTCAAATTGTTGCCATTGGCAAGTACCATACCTGGGCGTGGAGGAGGGGGTTTGAGGGAATGCATCAACCAAAAACCAAAATACCCTCCAGAATTCAATTTTTGAAAAGTTTCTTTGTTTTTTTCGCAATTTTTATATGCCAGTGGATAGTACTCGATGAGAAACCTTGAAATAAGGTGTTTTTTTGCCATACCACCATTTTTTAGGCCATTTTTGAACTTCGAAAAATCTTGCACTCACCTCCCCCATGGCCACATATGATCAGTAACATTCCACCACACATAGATGAGATCAAAAACCATCAATGCCCACCGTTCAGAGCTACTTGAACAGATGGGTTACCAGACGAACTATACAAAGTCAGCAGCAACTCTATGTTAGAAGCATTTGTATCTTTGTTAACAGACATTTGTAGCTCTGACTGATTTCCAGATGAGTGGGAAAATGCCATCCTTATAAAAGTAAGTTATATTGATTCGACTTGCATTACTATTAGTACTCCGGACCCTTCAGCCCCCTGTACTTTAAACATACACACACAAAAGAAAGCCATACGCGCGTCTATTCTACCACATAATAAAGCAGGCTACTTTTTAAGGTATAGGTGCAAGGCGCCGAACTTTTCATGCACAGTCAGTTATCCGGGACGGGCAAAATAAATTAATTTTAATTGCCTTTAATTTGCATAAGTAGCTAGCAGCGTCATGTCGGACACCCCCATGCTACATCTACTGTTTACGGCCTGTTCTAATTTTAGTTCAGATCATCAGCTATGTTGGTTAACTGCACGTTGAAGCATTGGCGCGAAGGGCCGACCCGTTCTATTTTTGCATGCCTTTTCGCACTTCAAGACATGTAAGTGCGTGCTTAATAAATCAACATCAAAAGCGAAACACTAAATTTGGACGTCAGGCTATACAACAATAATACGACACCTTAATTAATCAAAATGAGAAAAAAACTTGCAGATCTTTTTTGGCCCCTTTTGAAAAAACAGGCCAAAGGCAGCACAGCCAGGGCCGTGCTTAGGGGTTTAGCGGCCCTGGGCGAAACTTATTTTAACGGCCCCATAATTTTTAAAACTGGTGTTAAATGCGTCATAATTTTCATCATAGGTAGCGCGTTAGCGCATACCTATAATATACTTGGGTACCCCCAACATATGCCCCCCTCACATCTATAACGGCACACATCTGAGAGGTGTGGTTTATTTTAAAAGGTAGATAATAACAAAACTTAGTGCTCACATTTTTTTTGTTTACAATCAATACCGAGCGCGTGGCGAGTGTGTAAACTTTACACCAATAATTCAAAATGATTTGCGAAGGGCCAATTTTTTTAATGTTATGTTACGGCGTGACCCCTTTCCGGACGGAGGCGCCCCAATATTCGTCCAGAGGGAGAGGCACAATGGCATTTCGTGGAACCCGGTCGAATGTCAATGTGATTAACAGCTACAGAACCACTGCCCAGGTTGCAGAGGATGACGGGTCGCATCACCTGCAGCTGGACCCCCACACTGTCCTGGATCCCCTAAATCATCTCACTCTCGAGGACCCCAGCTAGCAGAAGCCTATAAGGATGAGGTCGTTCCTCCATGAGGACCTACATGGCCAGGTCCGATCCTATCAATGAAGGCGCAATGAGACGCGAAATTCTTTCTGAAAATTCGAAACCCGATTTCAAAAGTAATTGAAGTGGGCCACAGGCCCTGATCTCCAAGGTGGAGAAAATGATGAAAAATATGAAAGTGTAGCCAGCAGTCGATCCCCATCAGAAAAATGGAGGTTTTCCGAGGTCAGAGGCATCCATCGATCAGGAAAGTTATTGAACTCCACCACAACCTTCAGTCGGATTACTTCATGAATAAAAATGTAAGCCCAATTCTCTGATGATATCTGGGTTCCTCATCATCATTTGTTTTTTGAGCTCGAGCTACTCTCTCTCCTCTCCGAATCAGCGTACGTTTTTCATGTGTAATCATGCCAGATCAGGGCATGTCTTTATCTGTTCCGAAAGAAATTACGTGCATAATGCCGGAAAATGTGGAAAAATACGAGAAAATTGAAGCATAAAATTTAAACCTCTCGAACCGAAACACCCTCCACTGAAGTTCTTAAATGTTATTTTACCACCCGCACGGTCTGCACCAATTACGGATTTTTCTTCTCTGAAGGAATAGTGAAAGATAAAACAGAAAAATTTGCTGGTGACATCCATGATTGTCTCTCTGCTTGGAAACATAAAATTTATAAAATTCAAAAACTCACGAAAATTGATAGCGATACATAGAGTACTTCTTAACACACTCTATGTGAATTATAAATATTGTTGCTGTGATTTTTGTCAGCCTGCAACTAATCTCATATTAGAATATGGTACTGTTTACTCTTATGGTGGTCTCTAAAACTCTCTCTGATTTAAGTGACACCGGAAATTGCTTTTTACATCAAGGAGAATGCTCAACACCCATTTCTCACGTATTATGGACCCCTATTCAGCCCAAAAGTTTTTGCCCATATACACTTTTGGGAAATTTTTCAGCCGACTCATTGAATAATTTTGTCACCATTGAGAAAATTCAAGGCGCTTTTACAATCTCGATACCCATAGAAATTTGCAATCAAGAAAGCATGTACTCCACTCCCTAAGGTGTTTACGTACAGCTTCCTCCCACTGGACTAAAACCCGTACTAAACCTTCAGCCGAATCACCCCTTAATCTTAAAATGCTTATGACGTTTCATGGGACGCGAACATGAGAATTAATTTTATTATGAATAAAATGGAAATCTCTAGGAAATAACACGTTCTAGAACTGTTTGGCTAGAACTCTGTAGGGCTGCTGACCGCTCACTTCAACTCACCTGGCAACTTTTACGAGTACACCCAACCCTAGGAGCTCGCGCTCTCCTTTAAACGTAATAATATATATGCAGCGTTCGCAGGTGAAGCCCCTCATGATCTGTAGATGTGCCCCCGTAAATCCGGAGAAAGATTTTTTGGAAGTTCATTTTTAATGATACTTCCTACGCATTTTTGCCTATTTTAATGAAATCGACTCTCTGATACACAAGACACAAGACATTGTTCCGCACTCCCCCACAATTAATTGTCATGAAACATCTCCTGGTATTTTTCTCGAAGGCCAAACATGGAGAACGGAAAGTGGTACCGTGCATGTTAGTCAGTTTTCCATAGAAGTAGCATGGCAGGAAAAATGGACCCCCTACGCCTTAGACGCTCCTCCAATTACAGGCTCTCGTAGATATGCTCACCCCACACCACTCAGCCTAGCTAGATATTATTGGACGAAAACTCGATCAATCGAAAATCAATTAAATCGCTTAGTAAATTATTCTGCATCTCTCTCACTTGATCCTAGTATTGTTTCGCATTTTTTGAAAGGCACTGGAAGCGCCTTAGGCGAAATTATTGAAAGTTCCGAGCAATCTCTTGAAAGTTTATTTATCAACGGGACCCACACAGTCACTGGTGGCTTAGCAACCCCTCCTCATAGGCCCAATTCAACTCATATTCAATATTTTAATTATCATATTTATGATTGTGCTTGCTGTTTACATTGTGTATTTGTGTGTTTTCCTTAAACTCTCTAATTTTTTCCCCATGCCTTTACTTCATTTTAAACGTAAACCGTGTACTGTGGCAGTAGAAATGAACCCGCGACCAGGCCCTCCAAAGTTTGTGACAGCAGCTCTAGGACCCCTACTCTCTAATGAAATTAAATCAAACAATTTGTATGATCTCTAGTCAAAACCGAAAAAATTTATACCCACCCAGAAAACCAATCAATTTTTAAAACTCTCAATGCAATGATTGATACGGGATCCGAAATCACACTTATTTCCAAAGCTACCATAGAAAAGATAAAGCTTAAGATAACATCATCTCCTATTAAATTGATCACTCAAGCCGCTGGTTTTGAATCTTGTGTATTAGGTGCTGTCTGGATCCATGTAGACTTATGTGAACACTTTAATCCCAAAAATTTCGAATTTTTGAGAGCCCTCGTTAATGAAAATTGTCCAATCAGTCTCATACTTGGAAACAATTATTTTTGCCGCTTTTCCACTATGATACTGAATTGGCATAAAGGAATCGTGAAAATGTGTCCAAACTCAATTCCTCTCATTGAATCACCACACATTTCTGACGCTCTGCGTGGAATCATAAGACTCCTTAATCAGATAACCATACCCCACGAAGCATGCATATTACGTACATTCCTGTTTTGCCCCTGCATAATACTCGTAGAAAACGTAATATTTGCAACCCGTTTATAATTTTTCTGCCAAACATCGCACTCAATTAAGTTGTTCGCCTCTTATCCCCTCATGAATCGCAAATACCCATCATCATTTTAAATTTAGAACATTGTGCACCACTTGTACTTCATGCTGGCACAACATTAGGCAGAATAAGAAAGTTCGATCCCTTCCACGCTTGAAAATGAGCTAAAAACTTAAAAACCACTCAAAATATAAATTTTTAAGACATTCCTGGTAATCCTCAAATTTCTGACTCTGAAAATCGCAACTCTTAAAACCCCTGTCAAAATTTTCTGATATTTTTGTTAATAATGGTGGTGAATTAGGCAGAACAATGTTCATCACTCATCATATCGATACCGATTCCGCTAAACCAATAAAACAACAATCTCATCGCGTCCCTCATAATCAGCGTGAAACCATAGATACTGAAATTAAGAAAATGTCAGATCAAAATGTTATCCAACCCTCTCAAAGCCCATAGGCCAGCCCAATTGTTTTAGTCCCGTAGAAAACTGGTGGCTTTCGGTTTTGTGTTGACATAGAAAATTAAACTCCGTGACTAAAAAAGACTCCTACCCTCTTCCCCGTATCGATGGCATTCTTGAAACACTCAATAAATGTGCATATTTCACGACTCTTGATCAAGCTTTGGGATATTGGCAGATCCCTCTCGACCCGCAATCTCAAGAAAAAACCGCATTTATCACATTCAACGGTCTCTATGAATTTAAAGTACTCCATTTTGGTCTTTGCAATGCTCCCGCCACATTTCAGCGTTTAATGGACCTTTTACTCTCTGGCCTACAATGGGAAATTTGTCTTGTATATCTCAGATGATATTCTAATTTTTAGCCATACAGCCAAAGAACATTTTAAGCGCATTGAAATTATTTTATCAAAACTCAAACCTGTTGGTCAAAATTACGTCTAGAAAAATGCAAATTTGCTCAACACTCCGTTTCATATTTGGGGTATGTCATCTTGCCGGATATAATCGCCGTTTTATTCACAACTTTTCATTAATCGCTTCTTGTCTTTACAATCTCCTCAAAAAAATAAGAAATTCGTTTGGTCCGATATATGTCATAAAAGCATTTGAAAACCTCAAAAACGCACTCACTTTACGCACCAGTCTTGGTTTTCCCCGATTTCTCAAAACCTTTCATTATCGAAACTGATGCATCAGGCCAAGGTATCGGAGCCATACTTGCCAAAGAACACCTTGGAAAAGACCACCTAATTGCCTATGCTAGTCGAACTCTAAATACAACTGAACTCAACTACCCCATTTTTGAACAGGAAGCCCTTGCTGTAGTTTGGTCAATTAAATATTTCCGTTCCTTTATTTATCAACAGAAAATTACAATTGCCCCTGATCACGCTGCCCTTCAATTTATACTCAAAAAAATCAAATTCATCACCTCGCATTGCTTGCTGGGGTTTAACTCTAGGAATATGATTTTGAAATTCGCCACAGACCCGGGAAAAAACATGCTGATGCACTTTCACGTTTGCTATGCTATCTCTCTGCTGCTACGCTAAACAACACCAATCTCTCGGATAATTTTCAGAACAATCAGCAAACTGATAATTTTTGCACATCTCTAATCGCTTCCCTTCTGCACGGTGAATTACCTGATGATGATAAATCAGCGTGCCGCATCGCCATGATTAGCCGTAAATTCGATTATATAGACAATACTCTCTGCTTTATAAGTCACTAAAAGCACTCTCCTCCCGAAGACCTACCCTACCCGTAGTGCCTCAGTCCCTTTGTCAAAAATTTATTTGCGAATTTCACGATAGCATTTATGCTGGCCACTTAAGTTTCAAGAAAACGTACTCCAAGCTAAAAGAATGCTTTTTTGGTCCCGAATGTATTTTGACGTGAAAACTCACTGTGAGAAATGCGTCGACTGTTAAACTCAAAAATCACCCCCACATCCGACCCGAGCAACTCTCGATCCGATCCCAGATCACGGACCATTTGATAGAGTAGCAACTGATATCTTGGGACCCCTCCCAATGACCGAAAATGGCAATTGCTATATAATCATTTTTACCAAATATCTCACAAAATACACAGCCGCATCTGCCATACCAAACACTCTTACAAAAAGTGACGCAAAATGTTTTCTCATTGAAATAATTCTACGACATGGAGCACCTTTGCAACTACTCTTTGACCAAGGTTCAAATTATATGTCTGAACTTTTTAATGAGATTTGTGTTCTCTGCAATACTAAAATGAACAAAACTACACCCTACCACCCTCAAACGGACGGATTAGTCGAACGTTTTATTAAAACCTCGCCAGCATGCTTTCTATGTACATTAATCCAACTCATACTGACTGGGATAAATTTCTTCAGTTCGCTTACATCGAAACAAGCATCCACTCAATTTTAATCATTTTAAATGCTCTATAGTCGTCAACCTCGTTTGCCAATCATGACCACAATTCAAAATAAACTCACAACATCTATTTATCGCGTCGATTTCTCAGACAACAACATCGAGGTCTCTTGTCTCCTCAATGCTGCCTGGGAAGCTGCACGTGCCCACATTTCGGACTCCCAAAATAATAAAAAAATTCACTACAATAAAAATGCTAATGACGTCCGATATGAAATCGGAAATCTCGTTTTTAAATTTTCACCAGCCATAAAAATTGGGCAACCTCCAAAGTTTTGCACCCATGGATTACCCCTTATAAGATTATGCAAATTATGTATCCAAACGTTTTTATCAAGTCAATCTCTGATCAAAGTTTAAAATCAGAATGGGTTCATATCAATCGTCTCAAGAAAATTAAACACAGTTTCAGGAAACCTCCAATGCTAGGGTAGCTAAAGCACCATCCATTGCCCGAAAAACCCCACCTACCCGAATTTACAGTCTCCGCCCTCATTCATGACCTAATATTAAGTCGTAATTTAATATTATTTATTATTCTGAATCTTAAAAAATACAATCTCAAAAAAACAAAACAACAACTCTAGTCTCAAAGAATAATCTAAACATTTTTAGGACCATATTCCAAATCATTGATAATTAGATCCCTGTGCCCGCTCTATATAAGTTCTACTTGTTATGTAACACCTCGCTTATAAAATATGTCGCAATTAGAAATGTTGCACAGTGTATGGTCCGAACCCACATCAGCAACTACTAATAAAAGCCCCATCCGGCCACCAGAGTATGATGGAGAAACAACTGAAAACTGGAAACGTCAAACACCTTTGCCACCACAAAACCCCACACTGACGATAGCAATCAAAATTAAACGCCTACCAACGTCCGATTGCTCCCTAAAGCCCCAAACCCCGCTCGACGACCAGTGGCTCTGCCGTTTCCATCGCCACCCGTTCGATATTTCTACCTATATTTGTCCGTCGGATATCAGCTGTGCCACAGCATGTGGTATATTTGCTGACACAAATGGCGCCTGCACAAATGTCTATAGAATCGCCACTGGTCGACGCACGACTGACCCCAATGACAGCTCAATAAATTTTATTGATATTATACGACCAAATGGGTTTTTGGTCATTTTCGACCTGAAAATACTCGATGGCATTGCAACCCTGCTCGCCGATTTTCTACTGCAGCGCGAGAGAACCACAATCTGATTAACGCACCTCATGAAATTTCCCGTCTGGCCATTTTTGATTGCCATTTACAGCACATTGAAATTGCCGTTGATGTGGCCGACATTCTTTTCGCATTGCAGGAGGAAAATGACAAGCATTCAACAAATATCATTGAGGCAAGCCGTTTCTACTTTGGCCAAACGCGGCGGGATTATTCGTTCACCAATCCTACAATCAATATTGCAGGAATACAATGAGTCATTGCCACCCTAGAAGTATTGGCCCACGTTGATTATTCGTCCCCCCAACAAATCTCAAGTTCTCGAGTTCCCAAGAGCACTCACGTTCCGATCCAATACAAGTGCAACGCAAACTATCAGCCCCCATTCCCTCATTCCCGACCAACTGCTGCAAAGAAGAAACTCCAATGTGACTGCCCCTCAAAGCCTCTTGACACTGATTATAGCCCCAGCTCGCCAAATGACCAGCACGTCTAAAACCGTCCCCCTAGTCCAACGTCAGTAGCAAATCGAGTCTGAAGTTTAGGAGCTGCTTGCCACAATCAAAGCTAATATTTCCTCGACGTTTCCGCCAAATTGTATGTGACTGAATGAGCAATATTCTCCATTCATTGAAGTCGCTTATGACCTGCTCGTGCAAGGCGTTAATCACGTCAAGCCCATTATTTCGAAGCCTTGTATAATCGTTCGAGCAATTTTATAGTCACTCGTATGGTCCAACGCGTCCCAACAAGGGCTGCAAAAGCTCATATGCCTCCACCGTTTGCCTACAAAAACGTCGGACTCCCGGGCAATAAATAATTAAAATGATTCGTTTTCATGCTTAATTTTTTTTATTTACCTTGGAACGTAAGGAAGAGTAGCCCTATCCCAAACTCTAAAAAAAGAAAAACAGGGAAGAAATGTAATGCCGTTTTGATTACTGATTTAATCCATATCTCGAAACTCAACTATATTCTCTTTGCTATCATTTCCAACGTTTTCATTTATCACGCATTTTTGCATCTCATTATTTATCCTAAACTCAGCCCTGAAAATAAAAACTCGACGGCATTTGACCACCCCAACCCCTTTCCTATTTCGATAAACACTGATGAAAATATTCAAAATTGTATTTTTGGTTCGAAACCTCAATCAGTTTTTCCATGTTTGTCATCCAAAAAAGCTCAAACTCAGTAGAACGCATGTAAACCTAAATACCGCAAAACGCTGGTCTCTCACAGATAAGCGAAAATGCATTTCGGTAAAATCACATTTCTTACAGCTGGCCCGCAAACACGTCGCCATGTCCATTTTTGGTCATGAGAACTTTTAGGCTCTATCATATGCTCTAAACCACATGTCTACGCTCAAGCTAATTGAAATGCATGCAACATATTTTTGGCGCTTTCTGTTAGCCCTACCTCCAAAACTCACCACTATAAAAATACAGTGCGCGAACATTTTGTCGGTTCATTTTCAATAGCAGAAGATTTCGGGCTTTGTGGATTTCTGACTGCGACGTCTGCATTTCACTCCCCACTCAACCCACCACACAACTCATTGTGCAACACGATCATTTTTATTTTAATTCTTGACTATTCAATCTTCTCCCCCTTTTTATTCATCAGCTCATGTAGTTTTTCTTTTTGCATTATTAAATTGGTGGAATTTATTTGCATTCAAATTTAGTTATGCAACACGGTTGAGACAAGGGAGCTTCGGTGCCTTTCCGTTTAGTACACACCCAAGTTTTTTACATTATGAAGTATTATCTGTGATCAAGGGTATGCCAAGATTCTTACCTTTTGCCGTTAACAGTAGAGAAGATAGTGTAAGTTAAAGGGTGCAGATTGTGCGACCGCACCCACGATCTTGCAGATAAAATTATAAAGATCTTCATCTTGGGGGTATTCCACTTAACAGGGGCACGTCATAAACTACACAATATGTGAGCGAAATTTACCCGCACCGGTTTCCCGATTCATCCGCCCTAAAACGCGTGTGTGCAATGGGCGCCGACTTGGTCTCTTGCTCGCTTTAAGCTCTAATATAGAACATAAAAGGAGAAATGACAATAGACCATCAAGTACAAAAGTTTAACTTCAAGAAAATCAATTTCAAACTGCGTAGTCGTTTCTATAATACACTAATCCACATGTAGGATAATTATTAGCGCAGACAACTACAGAGTTCAAATGATGGCACCTGATACGCTCGCTGTATCGTCGTGAGCAAAATTCTAGCCACACCGGTTTTCCTGGATATTCAGCTGTAAATCACGTGTATGGGATAGACTGTCACTGCGCTCTTGCTCACTCATCTGCGCTAATCATAGGAAGCGCATTAGCGTACCTACTGGGACCCTAACATATGAGCAGTGGAGAACAAAACCATTTTTGATGCAACATTTTTTTCAAAAATTTTAAAATTTTCCTCACTTTTAAGCCAAAAGATAATTAAATTTCTTTAACTCGAGCAAAACTTCGACGGGAGCGCCCAAGAACTCGAACATTTCAGGCAAAAGGACTTTAGACGCTTAAATTATTGTTCGATTTCCTGTATCTGTATTATTTGACGTAAAACGTCGGGAAGTTTCAAAAAATTGTACTTGAAAATTGAATACATTCATGCTGGAAGAGTTTTTCGTGCTCTTGAAATTTTTTTGAGAGGTAATCCATGAGCAAAAAATGACTTTCAGCTCGCTGATGAAGTACATATATAAAATATGATAAATAGGGATTAACCGGTGAAAATTGAGAAATAATGATGACTGACAGCCAGAAACCATTGTAAGTTACACATGAATTCTCTATCTCGCTATGTATTTAGGGCCAATGGTGGGGGAGCCTATATACACGAGCAGAAGGAAAATTTTAAAGGGATGAAATCGCCAAAAGTTGCCGAAAATGTTACTAAAAAAAGAAATGGGGGTCTACAGTAATCTTAGGGGTATGGTTAACTCCTGCGCGGAAGGCATAACCCCTAGGCTCCCACAGCGCCCATGTGTGGCGTCAGCCCTCGCTTCCCTTCAAATTCGTCCTTGAATTTGAAGGCTCTTTACTTGACAGCATCAGTAAGACATTTCAGGACGGTGCGTTTTATCTTGAAACATAGAAAACGAGAAATTTAAATGTGCGCATTTGCTTTTTCTTATAATTCAATGCCATGTTTGTAAATAATGTATAAGAATGGGCGTATTGTTTTTACGTATAGCAACTTTTCATGTTTCTTAGTCAGCTTGTAAACAACTCATTGTAAATAAACAATACAATTTAATGTTACTGGAGTGTAGAGAATAAAATTTTCTGTAAAAAAAGATTTTTTTGCTGTTTTTAACTTTGCATTTGTTCTTGCGTGTGATTATAAAGAGAATGTTAGAATCTGAGGGTGAGAAAGAGACATTTTGCTTGCCTTTCATATCGTTTTTTATGTCTTTTACACGGTTATAAGTCGGAAAAATTTCTAACTGATAGAAAAGTATTAATTACATTTCAAAGATTATACGTTAAATTTAATTGCATTTGTACAAAGACAATACAGTGGACTTGGACGTGCTTCTTTTCACTTCAGTTCAGACAATCTTAGTGCTGGAGATGTAAAATTGACACTGTGAGGTGAAAAATACGTTTTTGCATAGGTTTTGTCAGCAAAATTTTTCCGTTGTGAATTGTAGCAGGTCTCTAACAACGTACAATATGTTGAGGATTATATACTTACATTGGTCCGTTTAATTACACTCAGTATTGAGTTATTGTAGATGTATAAGCTTTTACACTGAAAATTTAATTTGCTACCGAGAGCGTTGTAAAAAAACTTTTTAAAAAAGTGTTTTAATTAACATCAAAATTACGAATATTACTCAAAATTTTGTGTAGTTGTGTAAGGCTTCCACTGCTAAAAAAGTTTAGCACTTCTGAGTTACATAGGGATTACGAATCTTAAATTACACTGAGTGGTTGAATGTAATTCACACTGCAGATGATCTGTAGTTAAAGAGCGTTGTCGAGGGTTAAATCTTCTAAATGATGTCCGTGAGATCAAGATTTCTATTTTAAATCAGGATTACGAACTTAACTATAAATTTTCTTAACACCTACTAATTGTGTAAAGTTTACATCAAAGATTAGATTAAGATTATAAAATTCAATTGCAAAATGTAATAATTTTGGATACTGCGACTTAGCTTCCAAAGTTGCAATTTATTTAATTTGATGGAATCTCGTATCAATCGGAACTCTAATGACATTTACGACTGCGATACAAATTTGACATAATGATGTCCTAAAAGCTACAGCCAACACGTGGTGCAAGTCACCGCTTCGTCATCGGCGATATTATCGATTTTTTTAAAATCCAATCAATGTAATTCGGTAAAAAAGCCGAGTACGAATAATAATAGTGTACTTTTCGACGAAATCTTAATTTATTGATCATTCGACCATTTATTACGCCTATCAGCAATGATAATGTGTCTTCATTCTCTTTACACACATATCCACCGCCAGAATCAGCCTAAAATTAATTTATATAAATATCGTAGTAGTACGCTTGCACGCACATACTTGGGTATCCTGAGACACTTCACCATACGTGGACAGCGACCAAATCCTGGGAGGGGTCCAATGGGGCGAAATTGCCAAAAATAGCACCAAAAATTTCAATGCTGTTGGTATATCGATTTTTGAGCATCCTATCTGGGAGGTGCGCTCTTTTTAAAAGGAAGATAATCAAAGATTATTCACCCTTTTTCAGATGACTTTACATGTACGGCGAATCTAGTAACGAGCGTCGTAAACTTGACACAAAAAACATAAATCTTTATATACTGATTGCGGAGGGACCTATTTTATTAAATGCTAACCTTGACTTGCGGATTACAGGACCTAACACTTAATTTCTCTACACTTATTTGCTTAAGCCATCAAGATAAGTTTTTTAATAATCACAAAACCGGTAAGACAAATGTTGGATTTTGATACTTTTATTTAACCGCCTGTAAACAAATCATTATAAATGCTTGATGCAATCTTATTCATCGAAATTGTAGAGAAACGAGTTCTACAAATTTTTTTTGTTTTTTTGAAATGTGCTCTGATTCTTTCAATGCAGTGCCTTAAAAGCGAAAATTCATTGCAAAAATACATTTTATTTCGCAACTTTCTCAACTTAGTAGATGCAACGTAAAAATCGTGCTAAAAATGTGACACAACCTAAGCGTTACGCACTCAATTCCATTCCATTTCTATTGACATATTGATGGGATAGTGAAGTTTCACCGAGAATCAACATAGGCTCCAGGAGCTCGAAGAAAGTCAATTTTTTAAATATCCCATTCATTACTAAAATTGCGAACAAGAATTTAATTTTTCTTTACACTCAGTGACTGCTCACCACACGTGGGAGTTGGAGGGGGAAGGAGTTTCGGGGAAGGGGGTTTCGGAGGAAAGGGGGGTATGCAATCCCCCAGATGTTGGAACACCTCCCCCAGAAATCAAAATGTCCCCAGAATTCAATTTTTGGAAATTTTTTTTGCTTTTCTAGCGATTTTTTGATGTCATTGTATAGTGCTCGATGAGAAACGTCTAAAAACGGTGTTTTTCAGCCATATGACCACTTTTAAGACCATTTTTTGACCTTCGAAAATTTTCTCAACCCCTCCCCAGAAATTTTTTCACCCCATTCACTCCCTTCCAGATGTTCGGTGCTGCCTACCCATGTAACTAACCACAAATAGGCATAGGGAGGGTCTAAGGAATATACACCCTGCAGAAATCAAAAACAACCACCAGATTGCTTTGGACCCCTCCAGAATTCTATTTTTAGTAACATTTTTGACAAATTTTGGCAAATTTAGGCGATCCCAAGAATTTTTCACAGCCCATGCTGACCTGCAGTAAGATTGATGGCGATTGTCCATAGTTTTCATTCCTTATTAAACGAGTCGATATTGCCTAACAAAATTATTTGTTATAGACTTGGAGGATATTTAATTTTTTTTACAAAGTATATCTGAATCGGTGCGCTCGGTCGCTATATACAGTTCGCTAAGTATAATGAACTGGTTACAATAAATCACATTTTCTTCTACCAACTTCTTTGCTTATTATATTTAATGTGCGAATTATCCTAAAAATGTGCCTTTTCATTGAGAGATCGGATTTTATTATTAATTTTGTATATATCATTTATATTTTGATTTTGATTTTATATATTTATTTTTATTTATTTTATATAACTCTTAACATTAACAATTGATTTATTCATAAGGGTACGGAGCTTAAACGGAGAATAAATATAGCTTCACAGTTTTGCTGGAGAATATTTCCAAGTAAATTTGCGAATCTGACTTGGAACATTTTTTTTACTCTGAGGTTGTTGAATCGTAATAAGGTATATTTTTTAAGTTCGCATAATTCTTCTTAAGGTACAGTATGCCTAGTATAAAGAACGGAGTGCGATAAAGCACGTTTTCCACAAGCCAGCCTTTCCACTTTACGCTGCAAAGAATAATTATGCTGAAAATTCGTCCAATCACATTAAATTATATGGCGAATTGTGATAAATCCGTTGAAAAATATCAATAGCTTCGGAAAATAAAGCAGTATTTAGCAACTAGCAAACAAAAATGCTCCGATGGAACAAAAAAGATGAATATACTTGGAATTGTGGATTATTAAGGATGTAAAAGGAGGGGACTAGAAAAATCTACATAAAGTCTGCAAAATCTGCTAAAAATCAGACTTTCTCTAAGCAACGCAAAAGATCGAAGTATATTCTGCGGCCAACAGATTAAAATAAATATTTAACCATAAAGATGATTGATAAAGCAGCACGTCAGCTTTGCAGTAGCTGTGGGAAATGATATTGAGTGAAGTGACAGTCTTTCTAAGCCAATTGAATGAAATAGCAAACATTTATGCATCCAAGACAACCGAAGAAATTGTTGGTTTAAAACAGTAGGAAACGCGTAAGTTGACTTGAAACAGACTAAATCTAGGTACACTAGCATTCCCGTAACGGTTGTGTGCACTAATAAATCGGCCCCTGCTTTGCTTGCTATACTGCTTATTACAAAATAAAACAACTTCAAATACAGAGCCACTTAGTTTTCTATCAATCAGGATACGGAGCTAGTCAGCGTTGCTACTCGCCAGCAATTTAAAAAGATAAACATTATAGATTTCATTTATACACTCTTATCTGAAACTTTGAAAATTATGTAAAAAATACACTTTTTTAGAGGCTGCAGAATATACTTCAATTTTTTGCGTTGCTTGGAGAAAGTCTGATTTTTAGCAGATTTTGCGACTTAAGGTAGATTTTTCCTAGTCCCCTCCTTTTACATCCTTAATAATCCACAAATCCAAGTATATTCATCTTTTTTGTTCCATCGGAGCATTTTTCTTTGCTAGTACCCTACTTTTAATTAACATGATTCGAGTTCATCAGTCAGTAAACACATACAGTAACATGCCGCAATAATGACAGCAGTCCAAGAACACGGAAACCAATATTGTTCTTAACATCAGCATTATCCTTTTCAAACAAGACAACCTTACATTATTTTATCAGATCAAAGTTTTTCAGCATTAACTTTACGCAAATAGCAAGTGTAAGGAACACGAACGCTCAGATTTAGAAGTAAAATTAATTTGTAGTATAAACTACATTTTAACAACAAATGATTAGTGCAAACTTTACACAACTACTAGGTTTAGAGAAAACTGACAGTCAGATTCTCAATTCTGATTTTACGTAGAACATTTTGAAAAAATTAAGCTTCCGCAAGGCTCTTAGAACAAGAAATAATATGCAGTGCAAACTTTACACAACCACAGAGTTTAAAGAAAATTTCAGTCGGATTCGTAATTCTGATATTACTCTGATATTACGATCAACATTTGTGAAAAAAATTAAGTCTTTACAATAGCCCAAGGACAAATAAATATCAGATGTGTAAAAGTAGACTCAAGCTACGTTCACTTCGCTTACTTAACCCGAATTTTAAGCTTATGCGCTCACACGGGGGTTCTCGCCCTTTTTAGGAGGTCGATCACCAGCCGGCGATTGGGGGGTAAGCGGCCCGGCCTATTCAAGATAGCCCGTCCCTCTACGCACGCACCAAGTGAAACTTACATACTTAACCTCTTTGAGATTAAGTACCTAATTAAAGTAAACTCCCCGGAAACCTTATTGAGGGATCAAAAAGATTATTATTCAACTTGTTTTGGACCGAATTCCGGGTGCTTGAAAATATTGAGGGTTCCTAAGTATATTGTAGTACAAGGACCGAATTCAACAGCACGGAAATTCTACCGAGCCCATCGTTAATTAAATAATTAATTTTACAATATTTTTGGACAGAAAAATTGTGAAGCAATTAAAAAGCGACAGCATGGAGAATACATGCTGCCGACCGTCGTGTTACGCTAATCGGGTAAAATCAAACAATGTAATTAAACAAGGGCACAAAGCGTCCGTGTACCCAGGGGCCAGTCTATTTTCGTTTTAAAAAAGCATGTTTTATTTCACGGATTTGAATTTTTATGTAAGTTTTGCTGCACACTTTTCATTTATAATATCGAAAACTACGTATTTTTGTCGAGCCTGTCCCTTCGTTTCTGCATTTTAAAACGACGGTTTGATACAAAATATTTTTCATCGTTTTCCTCTTTTCGTTTCTTTCAGTTAAAACGACGGACTTCAGCACAAAATTTTCTGTCGTTCTTCGTTTTTCGTTTTACGTCCACGCACTGTGCTGCCCTATCACTTGTACAGAACATACAAGAGTCGCATCTGTGCATAATTTGCATTACGTGCGTATCTATATCTTGCATATATGTATGTAGCGCTCGAAAAATGGACACAGCCATTAACTAGCTCACAACCGTAGGTGGGCGGCACTAAACTTCTGCGGGTTGCAATATTTGTAAAAGGAAGAAATAGCCTTAAAAATTGTGGTATGGCTAAAAAATACCATACTTTAACGTTTCTCATTGAGCACTATCCATTGGCTTCAAAAAATTGCGAAAAAAAAACAAAAAAATTTCAAAAAGTGAGTTCTGGGAGTATTTCGCTTTCTGATGGGGGTATTTTGCTTTCCCGGGGCTGGGGGTAATGGATACCCCCAAAACCCCCACGCCCAGGTGTGCTCACAACCATACGTGGGCAGCACCAAAATTCTGGAGGGGGGTGCAAGATTTTTCAAAGGTCAAAAAATGGCTCTTAAAAATGGCGGTATGGTGAAAAAGACCATTTTTCAACGTTTCTCATCGAACACTATCCATTGACATCAAAAAATTGCGAAAAAACCGAAGGAATTTGAAAAATCGAATTCTGGGAGGGGGTATTCTGGTTTCTGGGGTTGGGGGTGCGTACCCCTAAACTTCCCACGCCCAGGTGTGCTCACAACTGCTAAAATCTAATGGGCAGCAAATAAATTCGGTTCCGTCCATACGTAGGCAGCAGCTTAATTCTTTGGGTCTTGGTGGTGTAAAACCGGCTAAAATCCCAAAACAATATAAAAAATGTAATTCTGAGAGTCTGTCGATTTGAGGTCTACAAATTCTCGGGCTGGGAATACTAGGAAGGGTGTGGTGAAATTTTAATGTGCCCTCTCGGCCCTAAAAGTGGTGGTACGCCTAAAAACAGTTTGTCGATGTTTCTGACGATGCTCTATCTTTCAGAGCATAAAAATGATAAAAAATTTGAACAAAATGGAAAAAATTCAAACAAATTTCAATAAAATATAGTCAAAACATGAGTCCATGGTGCGAAGCGGGGAAAATTTGACACTTTTGAGCAAATAGGTAGCTAGAAACGCTTAAGAGAGCACTTTTTCTACGAATTTCAAGGGAATTTTCGGAGACATTTAAAACTCACGAATTTTGGTGGTGGGGTGAAAAAATTTCTGGGGATGGCAATTTTTCTCGATGGATCCCCTAAACCACAATCCTCAAGAGTAAGTATGATTTTAACCCCCAAACCCTCCCCTCCACGCCCTTGCGTAGTCCTGTCATGTAAGAGCTTTCATTGGTGTGGTCACTGTATGTTCTGTACATGTGATAGGGAAAACATAGTGCGAGGGCGAAAAACGAAAAATGAAAAACGACGGAAAATCTTTTGTGTCGAACGGTTGCTTTAAGACGAAGGAACGAAGAAACCAGGCTCAATAAAAATACATAGTTTTCGATATGATAAATTAGGAACTGTGCAGCAAATCTCGCATAAAAACTTCAGATTCGTGAACTGAAACATGCTTTTCTAAATGAAAATATACTGGACCCTGTATACACGGACAACAAAGCCCTGCCAAAGGCATACAACTGATGCCAATTGGCACAAACACGAATGATTAAAAACAAAGCGTACGGCGAAAAGAAGCGTGCACACTATGCTGGAAAATTAAAAGAAGAGTTCTGCAGCCAATCAGATAAAAAGGCACGTACGGAGTCTGTTCACGTTAAAACTGCGCTGGGCAAAAGCTTACGGTAAAGGTATGTACAAACGAGACAGGCACAAATATGAGACACACGTATGATCTTTCAACACACGTAAGATATGATAACACGCATACCAATTCATAATCAAATCGCATTAAGCCCGAGTGCCCATTTTCCTATCCCGGATTTTGATTGAAAATATGTGTGGGAAAGGAATGAAAAATATGATAATTTTTAGGGGAAGGTGGTCCCGGGCGACTCGCTTAAGCGTTGCACTTAAGGGTCGTGTACGTGCGTATGGAAATTGAGCACAAGAATGTACATCTGGGGCAATCAGTCGTGTATGCATAGGTATTTTGTAATGCAAAACAAACGGAAATTTGCCTTGATCCAACGCGGCGAGACGGTGTGTAGAGGGATCTCTACAGATGTAAACCACTTTGCACCGTTGAGTGCAAACAAGCTGGCGTATCACATTTGGTTTCTGATTCATTTTTAGACTTGACATTCTGTCCGGACTCATAACCCAGGAATTGGCAGAAGAAACAAGACAGAAACACGTTTAACTCCCCCATTTTTTTGACTAATTTGCTGTAACGCGCACCCCTTAGAAAGTACTTTATTTTTATCCTATTCGACCTCTCCCGACTTTTGAACAGAGAAAGTGGCAAACAAAAAACTGGACAAACACGTATTTTTCACTGTCCTCCACATTGTAAACTTTAAAAATCTGAACCTAAAGCCCCATTGAGTGCAAATTAATTCGGTTTGCGCCTGTTTGTAGCCCTTTGATTGTAGTACGTTTGTATGTGCCAAACTTATGTTCCGCAACATATTTGATATGATTTACCAATTGAATACGGAAAAAACCTGTTTCTTCGCCCATTTTACTCCTCAGATTTCTGAACTTTACACCCTCATAAACAACTCAATATTACGTTTTTTGAACGCGGTTTGCTTCAACGTGTAGCCCTTAAAAGTTATTTTATTTTTATTTATTTTAATTCATCATAACTCATACCGAAAAAGTTGGCAGAGAAATCTTGGGCAAAATCTGTTTTTTCACTCATCCACTTGAGTGTAAAGTTTAAACCCCTGGTACTGTGTATTGCTTGTAGAAAAGTTTAAAGGTCAGATTCGTTATTCTGACCTCAAAGAGAACTTTTTCTTAGAAAAATTCATCATTCACGACACTCAGGGGTGAAAAAATGTTTCGATTGTAAAGTTTACACCTGCACTCATAACGCAATATTGATTGTAAAAGAACAAAATAAATTTTGACGTGTAAGCACTTAAGACGAGGCACATTTTAAAGGTAGTTACCACGTTATGTCTACTGAGTGGAGAATTTAACAGGGATAAAATATTTTTCTGTCCCAGACTCTTTACAATATACCGCCTCTAAATTCGAAAATATTACTTTTTTAAAAAATAAAAAAGTCTTCCCTAGATTTTATAACCGTCTACCTTTCGAAACCAATCAGACTGCATGGAATGTAAAACTGAGTTAGATATGCTCGTCCACATAAAGACAGTAAAAAAACCGTCTAATTTACACTCCTGTGCAACAACCAATGAGTGTAAAGAAATTTTAAGACCAGATTCGTAATCTAGTATTAAGGGGAAACATTTTTGAAAAAAATTCATCATCCACGACGCTCTAAGCGTAAAGATTTTTTTCAGTGTAAAGTTTACACCTGCACTAATAACGCAATATTGATTGTAAAGAAACAAAATAAATTTTAACGTGTAGCGTTTAAGACGAGGCATGTTTTAAAGGTAGTTACCACGTTCTGTCTACTAAGTGGAGAATATGGCAGGGAAAAATGTTTTTCGTCTCAGACACTTTAGAATAAACCGCCTCTAAATTCGAAAATATTACTTTAAAAAAAAAAAAAAAGTCTCCCCTAGATTTTATAACCGTCTACCTTTTGAAACCAATCAGACTGCATGGAATGTAAAACGGACTTAGGTATGCTCGGCTACCTGAAAACAGTAAAAAAACCTGTCTAATTTACACTCCTGTGCAACAACCAATGAGTGTAAAGAAATTTTAAGACCAGATTCGTAAACTACTAATTAGGGAAAACATTTTTAAAAAATTGGCCCTCCGCAAACCATTTGAATTTTTGGTGTAAACTTTACACACTCACCACGCGCTCGGTATTAAGTGTAAATGAAAAACTAAAAATTGGAGCACTACGTTTTTTTATTATCTACCTTTTAAAAAACCGCACCTCTTAGATGTGTGCCGTTATAGCTGTGAGGGGGACATATGTTGGGGTACCCATGTATATTATAGGTACATGCACGTTAAGGATCGTGGAAATAGAGAGTCTCCCCAGACGGTTTTTGAACGCAAATTTGTGAACCCTGGACTTCACCTAGAATGCGGTAGCGTCTATGTATGACTGACAGGCGCATAAAACCACAGGCCTCTGGTGTACGAAAATATTTACCTGGCTGACACCCTTGTAGTCCATGTTAGTTGACGTTTCGCGTATTGTTAAATCGGTATTATAGCTTAGTTTTGCTCCTGATTTAATGCATTTCATCCTGTCGGGTCTATGAGACAGCTGGTTAAGCAGGAAAGGAAAGCGATCTACGAGTAAAAATAAAGCCGTTAATTGATCTTGTATGAGATTGCGCTTAAAACCACATTTATACAAAAGCGAGTAGATAACTCAGTGAGGTATGTCCATTTATAATAAATCTAAGGTGTTGTAAATGAAAGTGTCGCCAGGGTGGCCAAATCGACCTTTAGAAACCGGGAAAGACTCAGTAATATTTTGAGCAATTGGGAAAAAAGTAGGGGAAAATCTGGGAATTTCTCCATGAACTTAAAGTTTTTAAGTAAAAAATAGGCAAGGATTGCTGAAATAGAAATGCAAAAATATTAAAATTTTTTGGCGCTTCGTGCCGGTAAGCACATTGCTGTTTTTATCATTATATATGTAGCTACAATTTTAATTCTGCAACAGGCCTGAGGGATTCTGGATTTATAGGGCTATGTTTTATCTACGGGCTGTCAGAGAATAAATCCTCGTGAAACAAGTTCCAATTTTCAGTCAATTCACCGTAAAAAGGATTAAATTGAGTCACATGACACTTTTCAAAAAGCAACATTGAATTCTCAAACAAACTATTTCCTATCATGAAAACATTAAGTAAGCAATAAATATAATTAGCGAAAACGCGGCAACCGTTTTTGCCAAAATTGATTAGCCAACCTAATGACTGCAACTGGGTGCGAGGCTCTAGTCAATTTTTCAGATATGATCATGGTGAAAATTATATTGTGCCATTTCAAAAATTTCCAATTTTTTTGTCTTCGCTAGTCCCAAGATTGTGTCTTGAACGATTAAGAATGATAAAATTCCTCTGGTGATTTGAGCCTACTTAATTTTCTGGATTATCTTAGGTTTGAAATAGCTGAAAAAGGTATTATAAACGATAAAAATGTCATAATTATCCGACGTTTTGAGGCATAGTCATAAAATCCTATGTACAAAGAATTATTGGGATTTTCCAATCCTATTTTAGTAGTCGTACACTTACATAATGTAAATAATCCGCGCATTTACAATTCGAATATAATTTTAAAATTGTCATCTTATCCAAGCAGTGGCAAATATCTTGCAGCTCCTTTGTAAGATTTCATTTTGTCTATGTTCATGCAATCTTCAAATGTTTTGAATGCAATTCAACATTTTTTGCTTATCTTTCCGAACAGATTAAAAGACTTATTATTATTATCATCATATTTATAGCCTTTTTAGTCTGATCCCGCTCTTGATACGCTACAGTCAATAATTGTACGACCCTGAACTTCTTTGAAATTTCGTTTGATTTACGTTGAATTAATTGCTTCAGTTTTAGATGAAGCAGCACTGATTGGGTCAGCAATGAACCACACGTCGAAAGCTGGTTACATCTATTCTTAACAAACATATATTTCAAATTGAGTGAGCTTTTATATTTTGCATGCTTTTTACCGATGCATAGGTGTGCATACGTCAATTGTACAGAACGATTTTACAGCGAAGAACGATGATATCGCATTCAAACCATCGTAATTCGAGCATTGTTGGATAATACACAGACTTACTGAACTCACAAACATATCTACATAGCCTTTTTGAACTATCAAAACAGAAAGAATTTGCAAGAAATCCATTTACCAGAAGGGGCTATATTGTAATGTTTCGGCCAGGGGTAATATACCCCTCTCAATCCTCTCCGTGCCCATGTATGTACTAATGTGTAGACACTTCGCGGCTGTCTTCTCTTACATGTATGACGATTTTAAGTGGACGTAAAATCATTGTGCGAATGTCTGAAAAATTTTCAAAACTCTTTGGTGCTTCGCGCCTTATTTAGTAATTGGTCTGTATGCTATTTATAACGGTAAATAATCAGTTTGAAGAGCAAAAACATCAAAATTTAGCAAAGAGTGCCGCTTGTTATGTTATTTATTGCCTATTGTGTAGGCAAACTCTTTTATTATCTAAGTAAAGCTCCAACAGTAAGCTTAACATCGTGAATCGACTATGAGATCGTATTGTTTTATATGTTATTGTTTTTGGTAATTTAGTAACACGCAACTATTACTATCCCTTGGTGCTCAACTTAACTTGACAAATACTCATACGTGAATATGTATCTTTTGTCTGCAATTCTTGCAAAGTTTGACGATTTTTCGTTATATATGTCTTCGCACCACGTTTTAAGCCTATTTGGCAATAGATTTTTACGATATACAAGGACTTTTCGAGACCATCTTTACACGTGTGCGAAGATTTTATAGACGACAAATACTGTTAAAATAGTCTACTTCAAAATATTTCGGCGCTTCGCGTCGAAATAAATGTTTCATTTTATACATCTTTATAATAACATGAATTAGCATTCTGAAAAGAGAAATGTCAAATTTTTTCAACGCTTCGCGCTGCTTCTAATTTTATTTTTTACTTTTTTTGTTGTCAGAAAACAACAAATTAGCAAACATACGCTGCCGTATGCCAAAAGACTCTGTTTTACCACACTCTAGGTGCTACTGCACCATAGAACTAAAACCTTTGCACGTAAAAAATGTACAATGACTTTTAGGGTCCCTCCTTGTACGTTAACAAGAACGACATTGTGCAAACAACACTGCTCCACAGTAGCTCTGAAATTGAGTGTAAGGTGATCAAAATTACTGTATGTTTTGGCGTTCTGTGCAGTAAAAGCTTCTCAACATATTTATCAATAAAAAGCCCGGAAATTTTGCTTCAAAATAATGAAGATATCCCAAAACTTTGAGCGCTGCTCGGCTAAATTTTTGTATTTATCATTGCCAGAATCCTAGAAATTGTCTAAACTACACTACGCTATTAGGCATCGAGAAACCCAGTTGTACCTACAGATAAGTGCGAAACGCGTTACAGCCTTATATACTACAACGTGTTCATCATTTCGCTTTCTTGAGTTCAAAAGTTTGAATCAGCCAAAATCAGCTGGTGCTTCATACAAAATTAGTAATTTGCAAAGACTGACCGCGACTTTAAGTTTTATTGAATTGATGTTTGAATTGAATTAATTATTTATTGTAATTACTTAATTAATTAATTAATTAATCTATCAATACATTAATTAATTAATTAATTAATGTACCTGTTGTGAACCCATATCCGCAAACGTGACAAATTGACGAATTCAGAAAATCGTCGTAGTTTGGCCCGGAGTGTAAGGCAGGCATATTGGAAAATGTACATACTGAACGTCACTGCTTCAGTGAATTCAATCAGAGCAACGTCATACATTTCGGGCTTACTGCCAAATTTAATGGGCCACAATATTCTCGAAGCTTTCCTCGTGATTTCATGCGGAGTGAATACTGTCCGGTCTTGGATGCCAAAAATGAACCTGTAATTTTGTAGTGTAGGCGGTCTGAAAAGAAAATTGTTGCGGTGCATATAAAAATAATGGATGGCTTGAAAACATCTATCAGTTTTAAATTAATAACTTTCGATGACTAGATGATTTCAGCCTTGAAGGGTTTTGCGATGTCACAAAATATATCGGTCAAAAGCAAACTACAGAATTCCGACCTGAAGTGGGTTAAAAAGACAATACTGGAGAGTAGTTCCTTTTGTTGAATCACCATTTTGTTGTATATTCGTGTTTTACCTAATTTCGTGTTATTATCATTACCAAAATATCGCTTCAAATTGAAAATGCCCTAAAATGTTCCAAAAGTGATAGTCCGCACAAAATTAAGATAATGAATTCAAGTCAAAAAGCTGAAATCAATAACGATGGGATCATTACTTACATTTGCCTTCAAAACGAATTCATCAACACCATCATCAGAATCAGCATTTCAAATAGAACTGAAATATGAAAAAAGTTAAAATAATAATTCAAAGTATAAAATCAAAAATGTTAAATAGAATTAGCGAAGACAACGTTATAACATAGGCTAACGCTATAGTATATACAATGGTCAAGCGTAGGTGAGGGTGGGGGCTCGCTCCTGTGGATAGGGGTCAGGGAGCAATTGTTAAGGATAGGCAGTGCTTTTAACATATACAGTGCTTAAGGATAGGCAATGCCATAATATATACAATGGTTAAGGGTAGGACATAGTTGAGGAATGGAAGGGTCAAAATTGGCACAGTGCCATTTAGGCTCAAGTGTGAACTAGGATTAAAACCTAAGACCAAACCTAAACTAGTGTGAAGTAATTGTGAGTGTAAAGTGACCCTAAGCAAATTGTCTGACATACACACTCACACTAATGCGCATGTGCCCTGGAAGAAGGGGAGTCCCACCCAAACATGCATTACCTATAATACTTATAAGCAGTGGTCTGCTCTTGCTACCACTGCCACATGGGCTTATGCTAAACACACTTAGATGTGTTCAAACATTTTGATTATGTCTATAAGTATGAATTTTTCTTGCAAAGCTTATAAATACTAACTTTTTATTGCAAAGTTTATGAAAATTTTCTGACAAAGTTTATGAAACGTTTTCTTACAAAGTCAATAAATATAAATTTTTATCTTGATTTTACAGATACTCATCGAAGGAAATATGGCAAACATTGTCGAATCTTCTGCAGATCTTATTGTCAGAAGGGCTGATTATAGGCTTATGCCGGCAGATGCCAGTGATCTTTTTGATGCTGATTCAAACCAATCACTGCTTCTGAAGCCCAAGCTGCATCTTTGTACTGTTTGTAATAAATTGTTTACACGTCAAAGCAGGCTAGCAGTGCCATGAGAGTTCTGCCTATTATAGTATCTAGGTTGAAATGTCCACCCTGCACCTCTATTCAAATTAAGAAGAATTTTAATTAATGACTTTGAGATGAAGTATATTGCTCGTAAATGTATATATTGTGACCAAACATTTAAATCAAATGAGGATTTTATTTTCTCACACACATCTTAGGACATGTTTAAAAGTAACACCTACTAACCCTATCATTCAGTCAGTTGTGGGAGTTGAGACAGTTGCTACTAATTCCTATGGACAAGCTTATTCAAGAGGATTTGTCCGTCATACCCTGAGGATGTCAGGGAGGAAGTCAGGAGATATTGGCGACTCATTCAAAATATCAAAAGTAAGAGCAATGTGCTAGATCATGCATACAACTATGAATGGTGAAACGGTAATTACTTAGATATGCTCACAGACATTTTACAAAACGATAAAGAAGCTTTTTGAGTAGATGCAGCAATAGGCTGTTTTCTTAAAAATCGTGAAACTGGAGCTATCAATGATTGGTAACGCATGTCAAAACAACTTCACTCTTCTAGGAACCCCCGTTTTAATAACAAATGGTAGTGATATTAAAGGCTTAGCTGAAACAACGGAGGCTTCTAGACATTGAGGACAAATCAGTTGCCCAGATACAAAATAGGGACTACAGGCAATAACCAATATCAAATTTTTTGTAACGCCTCAAACAAATTCTGTGAGTGGTTGTACAGATGTAGAACTGACAGAAAATATTGCCTATAGGAGACATACTCTACATATGACTCAAGATCATAAAAGACATAGTTTTAAAGACAATCTCTGCTTCCTACACTGTTTGACACAATGTATTTTTTGGAAATTTTGAGCCAGATAATGTTTATCAACTTTCTGTTCCATATTGTAAAAAGAAAAATGATCAATCAACTGTTGCAAATTTTATTGGTGTGCCATACACTGACTTGGAAATGCTTGAAAAATTGTTTCAAGTAGACATTCAGTGTTTCCATATAGCTGCAGACAAGCAGTCAGCTGTCTGCTGGAAGAATGTAGTTATAAAGTATGAAAACCTATTAAATCTTGACATTTCTCACACAATAATGTCTTACATGCAGTCGTTTATTTCATATAGCTGAATTATTAAATGACCATGCTAAAAACTATTGCAGGCATGGTAAAACCAAACATACATTAAAAAACAGTTTTTGAAGAGCTTTCCGAATATGAAATACATATTCCCAAAGAGCAACAATTCAGACCTTTTTTTGCACTTGTACGATTTTAAAGCTCGAGCATGTAGACAGCTCATATAAATTACATTTTGTTGCAGAGCAACAGCCCATCTCTTGCGCAGTACACACAAACGTCCCAGGTTATGATCCCCAATGTTTTGTAACCAAAAATCCGTGATCAGCTTGTCATACAACTACTTACTCATCTTGAAAAATTCAACAAAAACAAAGTTCCATTACTTATATCGAACTATTTGGCCTATTTTTCAAATCCTTTATGAAAAAATAATGGTAAGTGAAAGCTATATAAGGGAGCAAAAAGACAATGGTAGACGCAAAAAAGGGCTCCTTAATAAAATAATTATTCTCAGAACCAGGCGATTTGAATGCTGCACTCAACTTACTTGCCTCGACATTCAACTTGGGCAAATACAATATCAATTTAATTAATCGGAACTTGTTCCTTGCATTGATTCAAAAAGTACAAAGTGATCCAGAAATTGATAAATAGCCAAAAGTTATCTCACAAAATGGATTCACACTATGCTTGGTTAACAAGCATTCTCAAATTTCTTGACATCAGCACATACATACTCGTAGCACCTGGCTATAGTTTAGATACATTTATGAGAGCATACAAAGCATCATTGACTAAAGCGAAATTTCCCTATGAATATCTAAATGCATTCAAAAAATTATATGAAATACAATTACCACCGCCAGGCGCCTTCTATAGTTCCCTGAAAGAGGAATGTAATAGTGCTGAGGATTATGCACAGTGTCAAGAATACTGGCAACAGTATAATACGACAATGTTAAAGGCTTATCTTATGCTTTACAACACACAAGATGTAGTTCCTTTTCTTGGAGCATGCACTACCATGCTAGTTTGTATTAGACCAGAGTTTAAATAGATATTTTCAGGGAATCAACGTGATTACCCGGTGTCACTGAGAACTAGCTACCTTTTCAAAAGCATTCCTGAAGCCAAATTCTCATTATTCTCAGAAAATTCGAAACAAATTTAGTATACTTTAAAATTTAGTATGCATGGTGGCTCATCTATGGTAATGACCACATCTGGGCGTGAGGGCTTGGGGGTATGCACCCCCCAGAAACCAAAACCACCCCCAGAATCAAAATACCCCCCCAGAATTCAGTTTTTGAAAATTTTTTCCGTTTTTTTCGCAATTTTTGATGCCAATGGATAGTGCTTGATGAGAAACGTCGAAAAAGGTGTTTTCATCGCCATACCATTATTTTTAAGACCATTTTTCGACCTTTAAAAAATCTTGCAGCCCATCCCAGGATTTTCTTGCTGCCCATGTATGGTAATGACTCGACTAGCAATAAAAGATCAAACATTCATAAGAGATAACCCAACTAAACCAGTGAAATCTATAATAGGCCTCGATTTTAATGCTTTACACCTGTGGGCGCAGTTTATGGACACACCTACTGGTTTTCGTGAATATTGGGTGCTAAAGTGGAGAATAAATTTCATAAGGTTAGCGCTTTTAAACCAATATCTGTAGAATATTTTGAATATGAGAGTACAGGATAGGACATCACATTCAACATTGTGGTAATGATAATGAAAAAACTGTAGGACCTGCCTGCTGACCTCTTCTGTTGACGGATTTTGCGCAGACACACATACAGTGTATGAATTTTGTGGTTGTTATTAACATTGTAACAAGTGCCTGACAGGTCAAAGGAATAAGAAAAAGGGTCCTTAAAGAGCCCATCCATTGATTCAAACAAAGGAAGCCTATATACGATCATTAGGCGTTAATTTGGTGAATATATGGAGTGCAAGTAGCACTCCATCAGAGAAGAGTATTTGAAAATTCGACCAATAAGGAAATTTTATGCAAAAGCTCGGTTAGTGAAAGCGAAATAACTCTAACGAATTTTAGATGGTTTAGTCCTTCGATTTACAAAAGTTAATATTTGCACCCCTGAAGATTTGGAACCACAATGCGCCGATTTTCCGCCAATAATAAAACATGCAGAAATTAGCAGAAACAATATAGATCCTTGGATGAAAGAATATGCGGAGAATAATGCTTGCTAAAAAAGCTCCTGCAAAACCTAATTAGCAGTTATTTTGGGGAAGAGATTCTTCTTTCTACAGAAATTATTAAGTTTTTATTTCAATATGGACTCGTACTGGAGAAAATTTTTGAGGTTATACAGTATGACAAGTCGAGATCTTTTGAAAATATCAGAGACACGTCCACCAAACATAGATGAGAAGGTGATGCGGATCCAGAATCGGTCATGATTGACAATACTTTCGAATTGTTAGGCAAGAAAGGATATGTCAAAATCCTTAACAAATACCGAGCAACATGTGGATGTGCTCTATGCTGATTACGAGAACGCGAGATGAAGTGAGCTTAAGCCCATATGTGAAAAAGGTGAAATTCATTACAATCAAGTGTTATGAAGGGCACATGCTCAAGAAGGAAATTGTTTCAGATTTGCCTATAGTAGTTGTACTCTCAGTCTACAATCGGGTGAAAATCCGAATGTTAGAATTCTTTTACGATGCACTGTTGAAATATTTTGAAATTTCGGATTACCAGTGTACGCATACAGACACAGACAGCATTTATTTAGCATTGTTTGCAGAAAACCTGTTAGAAATAGTAACACCCTGACTTCAGAGTGCATTTTGGGGAGTTTATAAAAATTGCTTTGTAACATCAAAGGCCACTAAACTAACTCTTAGTCTGTTGAAAGATGAGTTTTGAGGAACAATTACGTGTTGTTTAGCTGCAAAAACATGTATAGATGTTGATGACCTGAGCGAAAATGACCTGAGCAAAAATATGAAAATCAGCAGTAGAGGATCGATAAAGAAACTTAACCGGTTGTTCTTTGATCACTATACTCATGAGCTGAATTCTCATGTAGCACAAGGAGGTAGAAAAATAGGATTCAGGATACGACCGGATAATCACATGTAAAATGTTTTTTGTAAAGTTTGGAACACGTTTTACTTGTTATAATATAGGAGTTTTGTAGAGTTTGGAACATTTTTTTGTGAAGTTTGGAACATTTTTCTGTAAAGTTTGGAATATTTTTTGTAAAAATGGTTATAAATATTGGTACAAGTACCAGTAGATTATATAAATTGATAGTAATGAAAAGCAGTAGACTTATGTAAAAAATACAGCCGCTTTTTTAGGAGAAAATAAGTTGCAGCTAGTATCAAAGAAATCACCAAAACTGATAAAATCCTTTTTGAAATATTAATTCACTCAACAGTTTCATGAACCTATTCAAAAACGGTTTCAGCGCTGATCAATCATTGTAGTTGGGCTCGATATATTTTGGGATGTAGATTTATTAGACTTGATAGAGTTTCAGAATAAGAAATTCATTGATTGCCATATTTTAATGGTTGTTGATGTGTTCTCCCGCAAGGCCTATGGATAAGCAATGACAAATAAAAACGCAAAAACCATATCATAAGCCTTTGAAAGAATTCTGCAACAAATTGCTCCACGATCCATTAGAATTGATAATGGTAATGACTTTAAAGGCGAGGTCAATAGCTTAGTAAATTCACACTTAATAAATCATATACTAAAAAGCAGCCCTGAAATGAAAGCCAATTTTGTGGAACATTTTCATAGAACATTTTGAGATAGATTGATGAAATTCATGACCTATTATTTGAATCAGAACTGGACCAGAGTATACTATATTATCTAAAGTTATGACAACACCCACATAGATGTCTTGACAATATACCCCCAAATAATGTGAACTCTGAGAATATTGGATAATTATTAGCCTTCATATTAAGAAAGTAAAATAAATGATGTGCCGAGCAGCTATTTGATATTGGAGAAATAGTGAAAATAACAACACTGAAGAAAAGCTCCACAAAAGCAAGTGAACATACAAACACTGTTGAGTTATTTCGAATTAAGGAAGTATCAAACAGCTGTCCTGAAATGTATAAATTAGAGGATCTTCTGAGGTGAACCAATCACAGGCGCCTTTTATGCAAAAGAAATACAGGTATCTGAGCCTAATGCTGAGATACACAAAAGAATAGATAAAAGAATAAGATAAAAAATAAAAAAGAATAATGTATAAAATAATAAAATAAAAAAGCTACACAGAAGAATAAAAACTGGCCGAAGAAATTTGATACCATTTTAATAAAAGCAGAATTGAAATTTTACGGACAACCCGAATGATATGTATCATCCTTTTTGGTTGTATTGTTTCTGGTCCCTTAAAATCAGGAAAAACAACATTTGTTACGCGACTTATTGAAAATAGAGAAAGAATAATTGATACAAAAATTTAAAAAAATCCATTGGTTTTAATAGTGAAGAATAGCCTATGCATTACAAGATAAAAAATGTAATTTTTAATAAAGGCTCGCCAGATTTTCTGCATCCCCAAAGAACAGAAGTCATGCAGCCCAACAGATAGTTCTTGATGATCTAATGCATTGAAGTAGAGGAAATCGTTAAACTTTACAAATATTCACTTGTGCTTGTCATCATTGGAACATTAGCATTATACAAATTGTGCAAAATCTATTTTGTGATGGCCTTTGTACCTCGCGCATCAATACTGATTATACGAGTATCCTTTCATTCAAAAACCAGCAGATCAGCTGCAATCACATACTTTATCGCGTCATGTATACCCTAGCAATACACAATATTTTCTCGAAGCATAAGTTGATGCCACCTCCAGGCCACACGGGTACCTGATCATTGATCTGACACAAAATGCAGATGATTTACATGGGCTTAAAACGATTTTTTTTGAGCAAACATCCTACATTTTATGTGCGAAAAGTATAAATATGCATAATAATCTGATTCAAAACTTCGAAAATGGCTACTCAAAGACTAAAACAAAACATTAGTTGTTTACATTTGTTAAGTATTGCAGGAAAACTCCGATGCAATACGCTCATAAATAAAGCTAGTAAAGACCAAATCTTAAGTATTTGCGATTGTGCAAACAATTTTATAAACGGCGACATTCCTTTAACTGACAAAGAAATACAAAAAAATTAAAATAGATTTCGAAACGAAATTCGATATTTAGCTAAAAATAGGCGCCTCAAGAATAGAACTAGGCGCAAAAAAGATTTATTTATTCAGAATGGTGGCTTTTTACCTCTTTTTATTGACACCTATTCTATCAGTTATCGGTGGTGTTCTAGCAGAAGCAATGATGAGCAAGAAATGAAGCGCACAGAAAAACTAGTTTTAGTGCCAGCAGACATTGCTTAACTGAGTAAACCTTGGATGTAATTAAACGCCCTGAATCGGGAGATGTACAAGATTTTAGTGACAAGCACTCATCATCAGGCTTGAAATGTATGAAGTATAACCGAATTTCAAGCAAGTTTGGCCGATTGTGCAGGAACAGCGTAAGGAATCATATGAGCTAACGTATTCTAGGTCCACAGAAGTCATTTGGAAGCAAAGAAATTGCAGCTGGTATACCAGAAACCCTTACAGCCAAATGCAAAACTGCTATTACGGCATATTAATGACGATCCTAGTATAGACATTGAACCATCGGGTTGAGATTGTGATGGATGGTCAGAAAATATATGGATCAAATATTGTTGATTTGGTTCACGACTTCTAATAAGGATTGAAAAACCGTACCCTATAGAGGTGTACCATACCAGCGAGGTGGCGGATTAGGGATTAGGGAATAATTTAATAATTGGTAAAGACCGCAACGCTTTTCATGATTTTACCGCTTTGCCATGAACACACTTGAAATACTACACATTTCAGAAGCAGATCCCGCTGTTAAGAAAATTTTGCTGGGTTTCTTCCCTATTGATCGCTTTCCGCCTATACTCCCATTATCCTGCTGCAGTAATAGCCAATTTAGATTTAACAATGAACAAGGTCACACTCGGTGGCCATGTTCTTCAATCGTACATCGCATTGTGATTTTTTGACAGTTATGGTCTGAAACCTCTTGTTGAGCCCAAAGAATACATAGAAAAAATGCAACATCGTACACGTACAATAATATGCGGGTTCAGGGTCTTTTCTCTACATCATGCGGCCGTAGGTGCATCATATTATCTGCATTTTCGAGCAAAAGGGGTTCCATCCAAAGAGTGACACTGCCCAAAAAATCTATAAATACTTTGAGAAAATAAGAAAAAACAAACAAACGACGGATCCTAAACAGATTTACGATGACGCTTCTGAGCGGTTCTCAAAAATCAAATACCGCATCTGCCTTCACAACAAAGCTGCCTAGACTTATAATGCTCAATGGTGATTGGGAAGTAGGGCTAGCCAACAATAATCTATGCAAATACGTGGAATAATATATCCGAAGATCAGAACATGATTGAATATTATGATTATCAAAAATAATGTCCAGATAAAAATGCTAATTCCTCGTGCCAGCTACTTTAATAAACACGATCTTGTGAAAACAATCACTGAGGGAATAAAAATGGTCAGCACAAACGAAAAATTTGACTATACACAACGTATAAGCTTACAAATATGAGGATACTGAAAAATGCTGTCATCTTAAACTCAACACTGAAAACATTCGGAGTCTGAAGTTAACCGCACATTTAATGTACATACTGGGATTTCTAGAAGACCAACACTCTAGCACAAATTATAAGGTAGCGCAAGAATTGACAATAGCTGCCTACCATTCTCCCGATATGCTAATGTGTAATGCAGAATTTTTACATATATTGCGATATAAGTCGAACCTCAAGTCGTTGGTAATATTTTCGCCCCGCTTCTGCAGGTGATAAATATCGAAGAAACCTATATGGATGTAATGAACCACTCGTATATTAGTCCACACTATATACCGGTGCTCAAAAAATCATTTAATACTATTAAAATTGGCTTTAAAACCGACCAGGACGCGTGCCGGTTCCTTTTGATATTCGACAAAACTATCGTTGAATTGGCATTTTAAGCATGCTTGGCATAAACCCATGTAGCAGTGGTAGCAAGAGCAGACCACTGCTTATAAGTATTGTAGCGGACGTGTTGGGGGCTCCTCCCTCCTATATGGAGCCGGGAAGCTATAGTTCAAGCAGAATAGTACTCTACACTCACAATAAATTTACACTTAGTCTTAGTATAATCCTAGTTTAATCCTATGCTAGCACTGTGCCGATTCTCGACCCTTCCACTCTCAACGATGTCCTATCCTTAAGCACAATATATCCTTAACCATTGCCTATCTTATAACGTCAGCCTATGCTTAGTCATTGCCTATCCTCAAGGATCGCCTATCCTTAACCATAACCTATGTTATAACGTTGCACACTAGAATACCACGGATAACTACTGGCACTCACGAAAATATGGAAATAGTCAATACTAGCAGGAAAAAATGCACCGATGAAACAAAAAAAGACAAATATACTCGAATAAACATATAAACGAGAGGGACTAGAAAAAGTCCCATTGTGCATGCAAAAAACATAAAAAATATGCTGAAAGATTAGACTTTGTATATGCAAAGCAAAAGTCAATAGCATGCTCTGTGGCTTGCAGAAGAAAAACAGAAATACTGTATCATCCAAATAGGAGTGATCACTTCGAAGTAAAAAGGATAATTTAGATTTAAATTTAGATAATGCGTGCAGGTAAGAATAAAGACTCATAATAAAATAATTATAATAAAGCGCTTAATAATTATATTTTAATAATGATATTCCATGATAATAGAAGATACATTAGAGTAGAATGCAGAATGACGATGAAAGAACAAAATAAATTGAGACTGTAAGATCTTATAAAATCAAATAAAATGATATTTGCATAATTCATTTATCTTTTATTATGGATCTAGTATACAATTACTAATTTACCCGCTGTTAGCCAATTCAAATAAGCCTACAGTGACCAAACTTTAAACAAAAATTTTCAAACACATTCTGACTCGCATCAATAAAAATAGTGTTGGTCACTGTAGCTTATTTGAATCGGCTAAAAACGGTGGCGGGTTAATTGTATACTAGATTCTTTCATTACTATGATTATTAAAATAAAATGATATTTCCATAATTCATACATCTTTTATTACTATGATTATTGAATATTGGTCTCACCTGTATATCGACAATAAATGCAATACAAATCAGCTAAAAATCGAAGAAGCTTTATACTCATCAAAGTTTCTCCGTAAGCTCTTCTGGGCGTTAAACAGCAAAAGCTATTTAAAGAAGACCCTCTCATTTCAGAGGCCGCAGAATATACTTCGATTTGTGCAGTGCTTGGAGAAATTATAATTCTTCAGCAGATTGCTATCAATTTCATATGCGTAGGTGACTTTTCCTAATCTTTTTTATCTCCTTAATAACGCGTGCTTCCACGTATATTCAGGGGTAAATGTAGCCCAGGGATCCTCGCCACAAAGTTGGTCGTTCCCAAACCTCCCAGAGTCAGAAAGCTATAGACTCTTTCCAAGATTTTTTGAATTCTTGGAAAAATAACATTGCGTTTTTCTGGCGATTTTTAGATGCTTTTTTTGCTGGTTTTTTGGCCAGAGATTTAGGGTCATTTAATCCTTTCTCTACTCTGAAAATAACCGAGAAATTCCACTTAAGATTTCCAGCCGTTAAATGTATGGACATGCTGCAACAGTTTTTTCAGCGTTTTTGGGGTTTCATATTCTATGGCGGTCCTGCCTGGCAAACTCCAAGCCTATATGTGGCACAGTTTAAGTGCGCCGTATGTTTTCTTCAGTATTACTCCGATCAATTTAATTGAAAGCGTGCATGGCTTTCATTACATAAAATCTATACTAGGAATGGTTACACTTAAGTGGGCTCGAACACACGACTTATCGACTACTAATCCGGCGATCTTAATATTCGACAAAAGGCCCGTTGCCAGGCAGGTGAAGATGGGCCCCATATGTACCGGCTCCGCAAGGTTAGGCTAGAAAAATGACATCGAAGAAGAAAGGAGCATTGAAATTTATGCGAAAACGCTAGAAATATGTTTATATCATGTCATCTCTCGGAAAATTTAGCTGCTAATGGCCATTTTTTAGTCCTTAGAGCCGTTCGAGCTTTTATGACTTATACCTGAGTTGAGCGCACAGCTAACTGAATTGAGGTTAAAGAAATGCGCCCAGGGTGTTAATTTTAAACCCGTCTATTACAAACTCCGTATCGATTTTATATAAAGGCGGTCAAATTCTACGTGTATCCTTTGGAGGATAACGAGTACTTCATTTGAACTATAACTTCTAAGGCGCGACTAATAACTAGAGAAGAGGGCAGTCAAAAAAAACGACAAAACCTGTTATTCCAACCACAGTCTTTTACCCTTAGTGCACTGTGGATCAAGCGCTAACGCGAATAAAAACAGAAAAGCCTTTTCAGAGGAATTCATGCTCTACTATCCAAACACATTATATTACATTAAGGGTTTATACTGAGTTATTTGAAGGCAGTACAGGTGCAAAAAATTTCAATTCAACAATTTTTTTACTGTGGGACCAAAACCAATTATACAGATTCGTGATTTTCAGACAATGCGCAACATTTTCAAGATAATTAGCCCTCAAAAACTATGGGTAGAGATTCGAATTTCGGTGTTAACTTTACACTATTATTACAAGCTGGGCATTGAATGTAAAGCAAAACAAAAAACAGACGGGCAGCTAATTTTTTTATTATCCATCTTTTACGAAACCGCCCATCCCAAATGTATCTCGTGATAGCTCTACGGCGGGAATCGGGAATATATATGTTGGGGTACGCAAGTATAGTATAGGTGCGCGCTAATGCGCAACCCGTGATCACTTATTAAAAAATATACAGACAGCTTATGCATAAAAGTTGTAAAAGCAGAAATATACACAGCAAGCAAGAATTGCATACATTCATAAGCGTAGAATTATGATTTGTAAGTACGTCGAAATAAACAACCACATAAATTATTTATTGCATTTAATTAATGAATTACATCAGCTAGATTAATTTTCTAATGCCGAAAAGCTACTCATGCGTGTCGTTCTGAATTACACTTAAACGTTCCTGCAAGATCGATCAGAACGAAATTTTTAATACGTCATTTTATTCTGTAATTTTTCTCTCGTTATTTTGATATATTTCTTTAATATATATATTTTTTGTATTAGCAGTAATCACACAATAAACTATATAATAAATTAAATGAATTAATAAAATAATATAATGAATTTTTAATGAAATAATATTAGCTTAGACATTCCACAACGTATAATTCGATGCAAAATATGGAATAAAATTGAATTCATCGATTTATCTTACACACTGTGCTTACGATTCAGCTCAACAAAACAATGAGCCGCACTAATGGCCCATGTGGTCGACTTGTCGTTTGGTTGTCTTGCGATGAGGGTCGCTCCACAGATATGGCGGCCTTTTTCAATAACCCAACCGATGCCACGGTTGTGAGTAGAATTCGGTCACAAAACCGCCCACAATTCGTTTATTGCGGTGTTGAAGCAAAAATAGGTCATTGTCCGATTGTGTTCTGCTCATAGCTAATCCACAACTCGTAGGCAATGGCATCATATTCACGAATCGAGTTATGATATATGGTTCTGCGCCGATTATATAAAAAGATGTATTTAATTGTTGAATGGATGACAAGATGAAGAATGAACATTTTTTGCATAGGATGTTACAAAATCTTATAAAGCTGATTTAACTTGAAGCTTATGGGTATCTTTCTTGAATAGAGCAGAAAATGATTCTGTCAAAAACTTAGGAGAACAAAAGCTGCACCGCATTAAACAAACCGATTTTTAACAGACCCGTGATTTGAGAGCTTTTTTCATCTACAAACTGGAGTTTGCCACAAACCTTTATGGAAATAAAATGCGAGTGGCTAACGCGTAAATAGACTGTTGAATCATAATTGAATTTTTCACTTCATTTTTGTCTTCAGAGCTTCTTGGATGCGATTTTTTTCGATTTTGCAAAACAGACGAATAGCATTCTTCAATATTTTATCATTTTCACATCAATTTGTGTTCTGCTTCCAAAAATTTAATTTTGACATTTTCATCGATTTTAATGAATATTTGACCCACCACACCCCATAATATAGGTAAAAGTAGTGACGTATAAGATCATCTGGATCTGATCTTTTTATCCAGATTCAGATCCAGATCCTGATAATATGGATATGGATCTGATTGTTTTATGATCTGATTATCTGATCTGGATCTCGATCTGTTTAGTCAAGTTATATATTGTTAAACAGATCAGAAAGTTATTTTTGGGCGATGGCATTCTTTCTGTTTTACGATTTACTGTAGGTAGGCTATCTAAGTGGTGTAGCCTTACAAGCACGTGGAGGTGAGGGGTCCGCAAGGGGTTTTAAATTCTCAGATCTGTGCTGACCCTACCCCCAGAATGATGAAAAAGTGCCGCTGACCCTTATGATTCGTTGGCTTTAGAAAAATGTTTAAAGCTCTGCAGAAAAGTAACTTAAGTGATAAAAATGTATTGAAGGTCGTTTTTTACATAAATGATCATCAGAATTGACCGTTGAGAGACTTTTTTTGCCTGAAAATCAGAAAATTTTGAATATTTTCCAAAAAATTCTGTTGAAAAATTGTTTCAGTGGATGCGCGATATCGATAAACGTCTTAAAACAATGTTTTTAGTGCCTCTAGGCCATTTTTATTGTTTTTTCTATTTTTAAAAAAATTGGCATTTACCAACCCTCAGAATTTCTATGCTGTACACGTTTGCTTTTAGTAGGTGCATCTGTCATTTTTTTGAAAAAAAAAGCAGACCACACTGTCTTTAGGTTGACTCATGCATATTGGTAAAAGTCTAAAACTTACTTGTTGAGCTAGTACTTATTAGACAATTTTTACTGATATCATTTTTATGTAAAAGCTATATAATGCAAATTTTCCTCAGCTCTGCCCCAGACCCCTCTAGGAGCTGTTATATCAGTCCTATCACCTGACACCCCCTATTCCATGTAAGTTCGGGCGCTGTACGCCCTCCTTTTTACCAATACAAATTGCTGCAGGAAAAATATTTTTATCCGGATCTGGATCCGTATCTGAATCTTTAAAAATTTTGATCTGGCAAAACGATCTGGATCTGGATCTGGTTATTTTCTGATCCGCCTATCTGATCTGGATCTGGTTAAAAATCTAGATCTTTACATCACTAGATATAACATATACACATATAGCCGTGCACCTTATAGAGACATAACTAACTTTGTCTGCACTTGAATTCAAAAGTCATCGAGTTTGGGGCAATCAATTGGTTGATTGCGTACGCATTGCTCGAATGAAGCAGGCAAATATTCTGCGAATCTGAGATTTCCAAGAAATTACCCGACAAGCACAAAGTGACTTTGAGACAGAGAAGGACGCATTGTTGGAGGCTGATCACGTTTTCCGTTATGAACAGCGGATCTTCAGCATGTAATCCTTGAATTATTCGAATGAGGCACGGCTCCTCTTCTCGTTTCGGCAAGACGTATTGCAAATTTATGGCATCGTCGAAAAAAGTGTCGACTTTAGCTGGGTTTGCCTAGCATATCTACTTAAATTGTACTTTGATCGAAAATTATATTCAATCCTATTGCTAAATCAAATGTCTGCATAAATCAGCACAAAGGCTAAATGTCAAGCAATACACACACACCATATGAACTACCGCAACGCATCCTTAGAAGTTAAAATTCATTATCGCTTTGTAGCCCGAGCTGTGCAACTCTCCGGGCGTACTATGACCTAGTGAGGCCTAGGAAATTTCACACTTCAGTCGCGAGTCCATTATTGAATTTAGACAATGCATTTTGGATAGCTTAAATGTATTTTCAAATGTTTTTAGCTATGAGCTGAGGCGCCCACCTGTAAATCATTAAACAACCCTTTAAAGAGCATTTTTTGCGCCTAATTTATGATTAGACGCTTGGTTCTGATTTAAATCTAAAAGACTTTTAAATACTACTAGGTAACTAGAAGTATAAATTTCTCAATAGTTGCATAGTAATCGAATATTCGTGTTCCAAATTACTATAATACATACTCGTAATTACTGCTCGTTTAACTAGCATCAAAAATAAGAACATCAGAAAAAATAAAAATAACGATTTTCACATGAAGCCGTTTACATAAAGCACAAATACATGTGACATAAACGTGCGCAGCTTTTACTCAAGTGGTTTGAAAACAATGCCGCATGATTCCTTGCGAAGATTTTTCAATATTATTTGTTGTTCTCTGATAACAATGCTATGTGCATTATTATGTTTTTCTATTCGATAAGCACATACCTTTTAGCTTTCTGAGCGCGACCGTGTTTGCAGTTTTTAGGACCGCTTAGCAATTTATGAGGCAACGCTATAACATAGGACACAGCACAAGATGTGTAACGGTTAAAAAAGATAGGACCTGGATAAGCACAGCGGACGCATAAGCATAGGACAAGAAAAGGCTCTGAGGGAGGGGTCGCTTTGCACAGCAGCACGGTAAACCTTTGATAAACATAAGCGAAAAGAGGAAATTGTAGGGTGACTACTACACATCCCGCTCTACAATTTCACAAAAAAGGCCTATAGGTTGAGAAGGAACCCAGCGGGGGAGCATCTTTTACGCTACAACATACCAACATAAACACACACACACACACACACAAACAAGGGCTGAAGGAGTCATAAATAATTTATAGTACCATACAGTTTACACTTCTTTACACTGCTCTACACTTTACATCCCTTTACGCTTTAAACTAATTTACACTTTACACTATACTTTACATTTTTTACTGTTATTCAAGCGTAGTACACGGATAAGCAAAGAGGATCCTAAGCATGCATGTCTTTGAGAAAGGGTGCATTATAATATGATCATCAATACATTGTTCGTATAAATGAGCATAAAATTCTTTCGTTTCTTCACTAAAGTCATTCCACAAACGGACTATAGGATCATAATTTTCTTCTAGTGCCTTTTATTGTTTTTCCAAATGTACAACGGGCTAATTTTTATTTTCGAGTAAGCTATCGCAATACTATTGTTTCAGTCTTGGCAGTTTTTGCCACCATCGAATAAAGCTCAAGAATTGCGCAATGATATGACGATTTAATTTTCTTCGGACATTTTGAATAGAAAGCATCTATGTAGGTTATTCGTTTCATATCTATAAACAGTCAATAAATATAAAATATTCTAGAGAAAGCAAACAAAAATTGAAAGAAATTAACGAATCACCAAAACTTAATTATAAAGAAATCGGAAGAAGCCATATGGACGATTCATGAGACCTCTCATTGAGCTATATGGTCGCATTTTAGGTAGGCCAATGAACCCTCTCATGATTCACTTATGTTATTTCTGTCAAAACAACATCGTCAGAATAGAAATAATTAAGAGGAAACGTGGGAACATGCAATATAGGCATTACAAATGTGTCAAAGATGTTGCAAATTCAAGTGGTCTCTTCAGGAGGCTAGTAATAAAGTCTTTCGGCGTTATACTGAACAATAAATTGAAGAGCAAAAATCTAAGATTGAGCGTAATCGCCTTTCTGCTTATTTAAAGAAAAATGGCATCTCCAGATGAGTGGTCTTATCACCATTTTGATATAAAATTAGTTTAAAAAGCAAATAAACGCTTTCTAATGAATAGAGAGAGACATTCAGAACATTGCTTGTTTTTTCTTGAAGTTATTGAGTAGCGAGTTTATGGATCAAAGAAGACAAGAGGACAAACGCCATGCATTCTAGCGGTACGTTTTAGACTTGAGAAAACACATTTTAGAGCAGAATATGGACAAAATGTTTTGGTTTATGGAACAGTTTTGATTTGAATGAAAAAATTTGTTTGAAAATTTTGACGATAATTGTATATTCTGTATCATGTCAATTGTGTACAATAAATACATAGCAAGTAAAGCATGCGGAAAATAAAGATGAATAAAGCATTAAATAATTGGTATTATAATAGCAGGGGCTTAAGAGCTAAAAAGCTAGTGCCGAATGTTAAATCATAGGTAGCGCGACAGCGCTACCTATAATATATTTGGCCACGGAATAGGACGTTTAGGCGCGACCGCTTTGGCACGGCCATTTTAGCGCGGCCGTTTTGGCGCAGCTGTTTTGGCGCAAAGACATTTTAGCGCAGGACTGATTTGGCGCGGCCGTTTTGGCGCTGCCATTTTAGCGGAAGAGGACAGACGCGTACATTGCATACGCACCACGTGCATAAACAGTATAAAATCATTTCGGTATAGGTATGTATGTATGTATGTACATAGATAGGTACAAGTTTGTACTTAACTTTTGCTAATAGAAATGTAAGTAGGTTACCTTCTGTGCTATGCATGCGCTGATATCTAACCATTTGCATGTACATGTAGGTATGTAAGCGTAGCGTTCATGTTAGATAACATATAGGTATATGCACTTATAGGTATGTGAGGGTTAGTCGCTGGAGGCAATGTCAGCTGCAAGACCGGGAAACAAAAAAATTTGAAAAATGAATACATAATGAGAAATGTCGTGATTGCGTGAGAATGGAAGCTACACTTTCCCAATGTGACGAAAATAGAGCAATGATGAAATGAATTCATAACCATTTGATGCTAGCGATTTCCGAGTGTACTAGTCTGTTATAGATAGTCTTCTATGGCTGACGCAGCTCAAAATGGCACATTGTCTAAAAGGGAACGCGAATTAATTCCAGATAGTGGGTTTATGAACACTTTTGACCGTTTTTCCTCTGATGGAATTACAAAGTTTTGACGCTGCGAATTCAAGAACATTTGCAAAGCGTGAATTCATACATTAGAGGGCAATGTGGTCCATTAAATGGGTGATTATAATAATGATTCATCGGCGGCGACTATTGAGGTTCAAAAGCGTTTGACACAAATGAATTGACGATCAACGGATACCATTGAAAAAACAGCGATAATTATCAATGAAAGTATTACTGGTTTACCTGAAAGCGTTCAAGGTGTTATGCCAAGTTCATCAGCTTTGAAGAAAGTAATTCGACGAGCGAGAAACGGAATTAACGGAGTCTCCATTGAGCCTTTTGACGCTGATTATTCCGCCCGAGTATCAAGTTTATTCGCCCCAGCCGGGAGTTAATGATCAATTTATCTTATATGACAGTGGGCGTGCTGATGACCATATCATTTTTTGGTCGCAGTAGAAATCTTCAAGTTTGAAAGCTTAATCGATTTTCACTTTCTTTTCTAAAACACTTGATTAATGATGCTGTTCAAATTTACATTCATTTTTGATTTTTGAATGAATTTACTCCACAAAATTTGAAGCGCAGATTTGTGACACTGAATTTCGCCTACAAATCTTTTGTGACCCAGCGATTGCGAATCAAAGATTCAAAAATGTTCACATCCGCATGCATATCTATATGTGCTTGTTGAATTTTCCATAATATAATTTTTCAGTACTTAATTGAATACTTCTATGTAAAAACAGCAACCAAATTACTGGGTCGATATGAAAAAATCTCGAAAAGCACAAAAAAATTCATGTTTGGAGATCTAGCGTAATTTGCAGTGGCATTTTGGATTCTCGTGGGCGTCTAACCATATACGTTCTCAGGGGGAGCGGACTTGGTCCTCCAGAATGGCTACGGACCACCAGTGGGCGTGAGGGGAGGAGGGTCGTTTGGGAAGGAGTATGCACCCCTCCTCCAGAAGTTGAGATACCCTCCCCCAGAAATCAAAATACCCCCAGAATTCGATTTTTGAATTTTTTTTGCTTTTTTAGCGATTTTTTGATGCCATTGGATAGTGCTCGATGAGAAAGGTCGAGTGTTTTCTTCGCCTTACGACCACTTTCAAGACTATTTTTTGACCTTTGAACATTTTTTCACTTTTTCAACCCCCAGAAATTTTTTCATCCCTCCCCCCAGAAAATTTTTCAGCCCCTCCCCAGAATTTCGGTGCTGCCCACCTATGCTACGGACCGCCGCAAAATGGCTGCGGATCATACCTGGGCGTGGGGGTTCGGGGTATGCACCCCACAGAAACTAATATACCTCCTCCAGAAACCAAATACCCTCCAGAATTCCATTTTTAAAATTTTTTGTTTTTTTTTGCAAATTTTTGATGCCAATGGATAGTGCTCGATGAGAAACATTGAAAAATGATGTTTTCTGCCAAAAAAGACCATTCTTAAGGCAGATTTTTAACCTTCGAAAAATTTTGTAACCCCCTCCCCACAACTTTCGTGGCGCCCACCTAAGCTGCATATCCCCTTGAATTGTCAATGTTTCGTAAAAGTCGCAAAAAGTGTGGCTTTTTAAACGTTTTTATCTCGTTTTAGCTCATTTTAGGCTCAAAAGTGTCAAAATTTTGGATACACTTTTTCCATATTTTGTTCAATTTGCTCGATTTTTCAATTTTTTCTAAAACTTTTCATGTTTTAGAAATTTAGAAAGAACAAGCTCTATCCGAAACTTCGACCAACAGTGTTTTTGACGTGGACCCATCGTTTTTTAGCCCAAAAAGTCACTTTTTTAAATTTTTTGGCCTGACCCCTCTTCCCGGATTCTCATGCTCTATATGTTTGGGTCTAACCTCTACAACCACATGTGATTACAAATAAAGGACAACCAGACCTGGGCGTGGGGGTTGGGTGGGGCTTTGTCTGCACCTCAGTAGTCCGAAACCCCCGAACCAGAATACCCTCAGAATTCAATTGTGAAATTTTTTTTTGTTTTTTCGCGATTTTTTGGTGCCAATGAATTGTAGTCGATGTGTTGAAAAATAGTGACTTTTTGCTATACCATTATTTTTAGGATCATTTTTTATCTTTAAAAATTGTAGTCCACCACTCGAATTTTAGTGCTGCTCACGTATGATGACCACACGAGTTCACTTATTGTTGTCTGTAATAGCCAATCTCTTTAGAGTTATTCATAAAAACAATGAGCTGGAAGAATACTGCAGTTGTTTTCTATTTAAATAATGAACATGTTAAGCATAAATTTTTAGACTAGAAAAATAAAGTTAATTTTCAAGATGTTGTCAAGCTTCTATATGAACTAATGTCATTATTTTTGTTTTTTTCATTTTTGTTTCGAATAATCGAATTTAATCATTAGGAAATCAAACGAAATTGAACTTCGTAATATCGACTTAGGACAAAATTTTTCATGTTCATATCGAGCAATAAGACAAGTTTTTTCGAATTAAAAGAGTCAATCTTTAGATCTGAACGAAATTCGTACCTAATCATTTATGTAAAAAGTAGTAAGTAATATCTGAACAGAAAAAGATTACTAGAGAAATAAATAAATGAATAAATGCATAAATAAATAAATAGTTAAATGAATAAATAAGACAGAATAAACATAATAAGGTAAGAGAGAAGCAGCTATTAGCAAAAAGAAAAAAAACACGAGAAATCGCACAGATGTATCTCTAAAATCATAAAAATTTCAAGCTTTCCAATGCTAAAGAGTCTAAGGCCAAAAGAGTCCAAATATTGTAGAAAAATGCTGCACGTTAGAGTTAATGTTATTTTATTATAATCTTCAAAAGCAATAAAAAACTTAATCTACTATATTCTCGCTATGATTTCCATCATGTTTAATTTTTAATATATGTATTATGCGTATTCTCTTTACTCTTTATGTCCAGAAACTTATTGTAATCAAGTGGCGAAAAATTTTTTACAGTCAGTGTAGTAATACAACAATGATAATAACAATAGATGCTAATAGATAACCACAAAAAACGTTATTAATAATAATAATAATAATAATAATAATAATAATAATAATAATAATAATAATAATAATAATAATAATAATAATAATAATAATAATAATAATAAAAATGATAATAATAATAATAATAATAATAATATTAATAATAATAATAATAATAATAATATATATATAATAATAATAATAATAATAATAATAATAATAATAATAATAATAATAATAATAATAATAATAATAATAATAAGTCTAATCTAATTATAATAATAAGAATAAAAATAATAAAAAAATAATAATTTTAATGAATAATGATTATAATAAATCTAAAAAATAATCGAATAATATATTATAATTATTATTATTATCATCAATATTATTATTGTAATGGGAATCACGCGAACAGCTTAACACTAATGACTTACGTAACATGCAACTCATACTGTAATGCGTAGCACACAACTCGTACTGTAATGGCTGCTGTCTTCCAACTCAACACTAATCTAGGCGTAAACGCTTATAGGCTCTAGTAACAAAGTAACACACACATCAACGCTCTCTCTCTAGAAAGCAAACAACGAATCAAGCTTTCTAGCTAAAATGGAACATTTTATTAGCATTAGCTTTAGCGCACTAACTACTACTAAATAGCTATTTGATGCGCTTAATCAAAAACTGTAATCGCAATAAACAGCCAACATAGCTGAAATGCACGAACTTTCTGGCACAAGCCCTCGCACACACTTAATGTGTTAACACTAAAACACTATGAAATAAGTCAAGAGCTAAAGCAGCTGAGTAAACACCCGACATAGGCACGCCCAATACAGCACTGTTAAAAAGCCCCGCTCCGAGCAAAAAGGTTGTCTTTTACCCTCCACGCTTCGATCTTCGCCTTTGCGACGAACCTTTATGTTATTGTGCGTTGTTTAGCCGTTGATTAAACTGTTACAGTATTCTAGCTGCACTGCACCGAACTCATTTTACGTTTCTACATTAGTGTTCTAGTCCAGGCGCCTACTCAAATTATTCTATATTTGGAGCAATCAACACAGAGATCGAACTAAATCGTAAGTCGATTTCTTGCCGGTTTAAATATTTTGTGTACTACCACTTTTAAACTGAATTCTACAGCGTAACACCACAAAAATACCTTCATCTTACGAAACTAGGCTCTCGACTAAAAAACGAAAAATGACTTCCGTAGATTTTCAAGAACTGCAGGATCTTGTCACACATAGTGCTGAAAATAATACAAGAAGAACTTCAGATAATGTATGGAACGCAGTGCAAAATCACTCACCTCTTTTATTAACGCAAACTCAACCACCACTTTTTTATGGTAATTCTAACGAAAATATCGCCAATTGGCTCTTACATTTTAATCGCTTTACTAATGCACATAACTTAAACGAAAAACGTAAAATTTCACTTTTGCCTACTTTTCTTCGCGGACTGGCACTCACTTTCTTTAATCGTAGGGGGCCAGAAACACTAAAGAACCCACTAACCTATCAACAATGGACTCATGAACTTAAAATTGAATTTCCTGTAGGTAGAGATGCAGCACTTGAAGAAATGCAGCTCGTACACAGAACGCAACGACCAGGTGAAACATTTTCCGAATTTGCAGCAGACATAAGAAACTTAGTAAAATCAGCTTACCCTTCTCTTAACACCAAACAGCGAGAGACAGTTGCCATAGGTGCTTTTCTGCGCGGATTAAAACCAGAAATTAAATGCTACACACTTTTAGGAACTACATCACAAAATCTAGACGAAGCAATCAGGAGAGCAACGCAACAAGAAATAACAGAACAGGCCTATAACACAAATAATGAAATTAATGCAAGAAACACTACACCAGAACTGAGCGTCTTAAGAGCTAGCATGAACAACTTAAGTCGGCAAATCGCTAATTTGAATGTACAATCACAGCAGGGCAACTGGCAACCTAAGGCACCCGTAAATCGCAACAAAGGGCCCTGGAAGCGGGAAACTGGACTTTGGAACAGCCAGGGAAAGAATCGCTGCTGGAAGTGCGGAAAACTTGGCCACCATGCAATAAAATGTCAGAATTCGAACCAAGTCTACCGTACTAATAATAATAATAAAATGAGGGCACAGGAACCGAACAACACCAACTTTAACTCAAATACAGGGCAATCACGGCAATATAGGCACACAAAGCGTACTCACAGTAAATACGAACTTGTGTCACGTAAAAACACCATATGCTACTACAGTAATCTATTGACACATGATGCGCACGTTAGAACAACAGGAATTCAACGCATATATTGAAGGGACATAACAATCTGAAGGGAACCGGTCCGAGCTTAGCACGTAAAACTGCTAAGTGAGGAGTCAGCGCTGATAAAGGCTATTGGGTTCGCCCAATAGCACCGGTTTTATTAATGCGTGTGCGCGCGACAATATATACAGCTGCACGGCTCGCATAAGACAGCTCAGTCCGAGCTGGTGACTATACAACGAACACAGGTCAGCCCGTTAAGTGGGTTAAGTGTATATTGATCCGAAAAGTATAGTAATTATTATTATAAAGGGCTCAACAGACATGCAAATAGACACGCGGAGTAACCTAGTATGGAAAAGTATATTATATTATTATGATTATTATATATTGACCACTACCGGGCGTGACATATTTGGTGGCAGTGGTGGGATAGTCACATATCTTGTGGAGTCTGTAGCAGCTATTATTGATCGAGGACGATCAAAGCTAAGGAGGGAGGTGTCACGTAAAACATCATATGCTACTACAGTAATCCATTGACACTTGATGCGCACGTTAGAACAACAGGAATTCTACGCATATATTGAAGGGACATAACATCTGAAGAGAACCGGTCCGAGCTTAGCACGTAATAACTGCTAAGTGAGGAGTCAGCGCTGATAAAGGCTATTGGGTTCGCCCAATAGCACCGGTTTTATTAATGCGTGTGCGCGCGACAATATATACAGCTGCACGGCTCGCATAAGACAGCTCAGTCCGAGCTGGTGACTATACAACGAACACAGGTCAGCCCGTTAAGTGGGTTAAGTGTATATTGATCCAAAAGTATAGTAATTATTATTATAAAGGGCTCAACAGACGTGCAAATAGACACGTGGAGTAACCTAGTATGGAAAAGTATATTATATTATTATGATTATTATATATTGACCACTACCGAGCGTGACATATTTGGTGGCAGCAGTGGGACAGTCACGTATCTTGTGTGAGTCTGTAGCAGCTATTATTGATCGAGGACGATCAAAGCTAAGGAGGAAGGTGTCAGGTAAAAAGGCAACACGCTACTACAGTAGTCTATTCACACCTGATGCACATGTTAGAACTACACAAATTCAACGCATATAATAAAGGGACATAACAACTGAAGGGAACCGGTCCGAGCTTAGCACGTCAAACTGCTAAGTGAGGAGTCAGCACTGATAAAGGCTATTGGGTTTGCCCAATAGCACCAGTTTTATTAATGCGTGTGCGCGCGATAATATACACAGCTGCACAATCCGCAAGACAGCTCAGTCCAAGCTGGTGACTATAAACGAACATATAGGTCAGCCTGGTAAGGTGGTCGAAGTATGTTGACCTAAGAATTATTGATTGAACTCGCCTGATGTGCACAGAGACACGCGGAGTATTATATTAACTTAGGAATTATATTACTATTGTTACGGGGCTCAACAGACATACAATACGCGGAGTGACCCAAGTGAATATATTAATGATTATTATATATTGACCACTACTGGGCGTGACATATTTGGTGGCAGCGGTGGGATAGTCACATATCTTGTGGAGTCTGTAGCAGCTATTATTGATAGAGGACGATCAAAGCTAAGGAGGGAAGTGTCAGGTAAAACGATCATGTGCTACTACAGTAATCCATTGACACTTGATGCGCACGTTAGAACAACAAGAATTCTATGCATATATTGAAGGGACATAACATCTGAAGAGAACCGGTCCGAGCTTAGCACGTAATAACTGCTAAGTGAGGAGTCAGCTCTGATAAAGGCTATTGGGTTCGCCCAATAGCACTGGTTTTATTAATGCGTGTGCGCATGACAAATATATACAGCTGCGCAGCTTGCATAAGACAGCTCAGTCCGAGCTGGTAACTATACAACAAACACATGGTCAGCCCGGTCAGTGGGTCAAATGTATATTGATCCGAAAGTATAGTAATTATTATTATAAAGGGCTCAACAGACATGCAAATAGACACACGGAGTAACCTAGTATGGAAAAGTATATTATTATGATTATTATATATTGACCACTACCGGGCATGACACTTGCTACAGCGGAGAGTATTTGCTATGCATGAGGAAAATGACCAAAAAACGACTTTACATCAAATGTTGGTGATTCAGCACCGTCAAACAATCATTATTTTCGTGAGATGCATCCAGAGAGCTCGAATTTTTGTGAAACTGGTCCGGACAATTATGAGTTTCACGTGAATGCTATAATTTTGGAAGGGCACGGTGACTCTAGTGATCAAGGGTGGAAAACTCCTAACCTGTTAAATTGTTGTACCCTAGATTTGAGCACCCCTAAGCAACAGAAGACAGACAATGTGCCCGTTGACCTAGGAGGGTTAGGTGATGAACATTTTAAACAGAACATGAACAATTATGAACTGAATGAGAAAAACTGCCATAAGGGACAGTTTGAATGTCTTCTGGGCATGAACGCGCCTAGGTCACCAAAATTTAGTAAGGCTGCAGCAGCATTCGTTTTTGAGGCAATTTTTGAGCCTTTTTGCGTTCATGTTGAATCCCTTAAACTACATACACCGCTGAACGCACTTTTTGTATTGCTTATTTTTAACTTATTCACACACATGGCATCTTGTTTGACTTTGCCTCAAATACGCACATATAACTTTTGTGGCAAACTGCAGAGTGGCTATACTCTAGTTATCCCTCAAAAAGTGAACTGCATTCCGCCACTATTGAATTCCACTTCACGAAAAATTCAAGTTGATATTTGGGTACCTAAAGATACACCTTACACTACAGAAGCGGCAAAATGCTACATACATAATCGAACTATATGTACTAATACAGGTTTTCTAGGCAGTAAAGGCATAGTTTTTGATGAGAGTACAATAACACCTGTTGCAACTACTGTCTGCACTGAAGTCTGGCGAACTAAAACATGGGGCATGCAGAAATTGACGGACAGACATAACGGACTTTGGACAACATCAAACAATCTAAGCATTGAATTCACATGGTGTTGCAAAGATAACTGCAAAACAGCAATCAACTTTTTCATTGAACAAGGACACGTTGGCACAACTGATGGCACTACACTTAGCTCAGACTTAGGAGACATGGGTGGATGCCACCCACAACAAGGAAATTGCATAACTGATGACACAATAATAATCTGGGACTCGTATCCACTCAAATCATATTGTAAATTTGACAATCTAGGGACTTTTAACGTAGACATCAACTTCCCTTTTGTGATTGTCAAAGAATTGCAAGCAGGCTTTACCTTAACACAACCTACTTCACTTTGTGGACTGATGAGTGCTTACAGCACACTTCAAGGCACCATAATAAAAGTGAGCACAAGCCGTGACAGTTTCTTCCTTAAAACACAATATGAACAAAAGCATTTGAAAGATGAAACCAAACCACACTCAAGCACAAAGCAAACAAGTGACCCAGAAAACGCTAAATTGCAGTACTTAGAACAACGCATACTGCAAATCGAACAAGAAGGATTCAAAAATGTTTGGCTCGAACTATGCAGGTCAGCTCAACGTGAACTAGACATAATTATACAAATATTACACATTGACTCAACCTCAGGTAGTAGAATATTATTGAAACGAGCAGATATCCATGCAGCTTTTGCTGGCGATGTACTCATGATTTGGCCATGCCATAGAATTGACACAACTAAGATTTACTGGGATCACAAAGTGAAAAATACATGTTATACAAATTTACCGGTTGAAGTTGGCGCACAAAGACTCTTTGTTGCCCCTGGAGGCACTGACTTAACAATGTTTTCACAACAAATCCCGTGTGAAAATAGAATACAGAGCATTTTTAAGCATGGACAAAATTATTACTCCGCACAAGGTATTGTACATGTAGCGCAAACTCCGATTGAGCTAATTTGGACGGGAAACTGGACGCCATTCACTTTCAACTCACCTACATTGTTTCATGAACTTGTAAGCAACACATATGCTGGCAACACTCACGAACTCGAACAAAAAATTGATCGAATTGTGAAATACACCTCACAACTCTCTGAAAATCCACAATTTATTTATCAAATTTTATCTGGAAGTGGATCTGCACTTAACAATGTCTTAGATTTTGGTCAGAAAAAATTTGAACATTTACTTGATAAAACTGCAGTTGGCACAACTAATGCTCTCAATCATTTACTGCATGGGGTCTACCAGGTCCTCATTAATTTATGTGTGACTGTTTTAGTCATTCTCATTATAGTGTTAGCTCTCTACTTAGCTTACTGGCGATTTCGAAAGTATCTCCAGTATAGATCTGAAAGCAGTAACTATCAACAAATGATAAATGAACCTGGAACTGAACTTTCTAATATGACGCTATGCTCACAAAATACGCAGATCAAGCTGGAAGAGAAACAAATTAAAAAAGGATCCAAAAACCTAGGACTTTTATGCAACAAGAAACCTGATGAAAAACCAGGGACTGAATCACCATTATCTATACCTAAAATACTCATTAAGATATCCAGCGAACACACTCCTGCAATAATAGACACAGGCTCTGAATCTTCTATTATAAGTGAACGACTGTTTGAGTATCTTTTTGGACCAGTGAATGACCTATTACCGCCAACTAATGATGTCAAAACCCTCCTCACTTCCACTGGCACTGAAATAAAAATAACAAGGCAGACTATACTCATGGTGACTTTAGCTACAAACAACATTCCAGTGAATTTTCTGATTTGCAACCTACCCACTATGATTAAACACAACATAGACTGTATCTTAGGTTGTGATGCACTTCAATTACTTGGTGATGTACTAATTAATATGCATAATAGGACTGTTACTATTGAGGGACACAAGATCCCGATGCATACTGACCGTGCATCTATGCCATGGCATGAGGACAAACTAACTCAGGATCTTGCAGACCTTGAACCTATGAAGCCACTAAGTCGGATGTTGAGGATAAAACGAATGTCACCACAGCAAGTTGTCCTAATGACTTATGCAACCCAAAATAGGATAAACTGCCCATGCATAACAGTTTACATAAATGACATTCCACTAAAAGCAATGGTTGATACAGGGGCATCAGTTTGTGTAATATCGGCCCGTGCTTTAGCTCATGTAGGAGTTTCACTTACGAATATTACCCGAACTCTTAGTGTTATAAAAGGGTAGACAAAAACGCGCTTCCAATGATTGGCACTGTACTAGTTTCTCTAACGATTGATAAGGTTGATAGACTTGTAACCTTTCACGTGCTTGAATACAGCTCATTCAATGTTCTCCTTGGTACTGACTTACTTTCAACCTACAATAGAGTAACATTTGACTTTCAAACAAAAAGTATCACTCTTGGTGAAGGAAGTAACATAGGTTTTGTCTGTCAGTCTCTCTCAACGTTCCGATAATGGTACCAGCACGATCAGTAGTAGAAATTTTAGGACATCTGACAAACTGGCCTGAAGTACCCAATAGACCATATCACATAAGCTTTGAACCTCTCACTGAACTCACAAAACGCACAGGACTTAGTTTTTATCCAACATTATGCGAAAACACTCAATGCTGTGTACCAATCCAGGTACTAAACCCTCTTTCAACTGATGTAAAGTTGTATAAAAACACAACACTTGGGTAGGCAATAGTTGTTGAACAATTGCCTAACATGAATACTTTTCTGACAAATCAGATCTTTGCAGTAAATCCTACGCATCAGAAACATGGGGACGACATTCATGAAAAAGTCAGTCTTAACTTGAGGAAAAACACGAATTTAACACCTGAGCAAAATCATACATTAGGAGTTTTTCTATGCACTTACAGCACTATTTTTGTACAACATGATAAAGGCTTAGGAAAAACCACACTTATCACACACAGGATCCATACAGAGGGCCATGCACCCATACGAAGCTATCCATACAGAATACCCTTTGCAGACAGAACACGCATAGTAAATCACATTAACCAGATGCTTGAGGCTGGTGTAATCAGCCCTTCTACGAGCCCATGGGCGAGCCCAATAGTTTTAGTTAAGAAAAAGGATGGCTCGGACCGTTTCTGTGTTGACTACCGAAAACTGAACTCAATCACTAAAAAGGACACATATCCATTACCTCGCATAGATGATATACTTGATACCGTTGGAAAAGCACAATACTTTACCACATTAGATCAAGCCTGGGGATACTGGCAAATCCCTGTTGATGAGGCTGGCAGAGAAAAACTGCATTTATCACTTTTAATGGACTTTACGAATTTAATGTACTACCTTTTGGACTCTGTAATGCACCTAGCACTTATCAACGACTCATGGACACTGTCCTACAAGGACTGCAATGGAAAATTTGTTTAGTCTATTTGGACGATATACTCATTTACTCTGACACTTTTAAACAACACATGGTGAACTTAAAACTCGTACTTGACAGATTAAAACAATCAGGACTGAAGCTGCGGCTTGAAAAATGCGATTTTTGTAAGCAAAGTGTAAAATTTTTAGGTCATAAACTCACTGCACAAGGTTTGAAGCCTGATAAATTAAAAGTGCTAGCAGTAGAAAACGCAGCCATTCCTAAAAACGTCGACCAACTAAGATCTTTTCTTGGACTAGTATCATACTATAGACGCTTCATTAAAAATTGTAGTAAAATAGCTGCACCTTTACATAACCTTCTACAGAAGAATAAACAATTTGTATGGACAAAAGAGTGTACTGACGCTTTCACGACTCTCAAAGTTTCACTCACCACTGCACCACTCCTCAAATTACCAAACTTTAAACAGGACTTTTATGTACAAACAGATGCATCAGCATATGGAATTGGCGCTGTCCTCAGCCAATTATTTGATACAAAAGAACATCCCATTGCATACATAAGTAGAACACTCACAAAACCTGAACGGAACTACTCAACAACTGAGAGGGAAGCACTTGCTGTAGTTTGGGCAGCAAAGACTTTTCACCCATACATTATTGGACATAAGGTACACATACAAACGGACCATGCACCACTTATAGGTCTATTTAAAAAGGATAATAACTTGACTGGACGGTTAGCTAGATGGCATGTACTGATGGAACAGTTTGACTACACAATTATTTACAAATCTCAGACCAACCACAAAAACGCGGATGCACTATCTCGACTGCATGTTGCACAAATCACTTTGCAGGACTCGCGACTCATAGAAGAACAACTTAAAGACCCTAAATTGTCACTGATCATTAATTACTTGAAAAATAGAGAACTACCGCAAGACATAGCTTCCCAAACATTACTCATTGCTAAGTCTAAATTGTACTGCTTAATAGATAATTGTCTTCATCGGAACACAAGCAAAAATAGTAACTTACATACTGTAGTGATACCCGCATCACTTGCACCCGAAATACTTGAGTCATATCATGATGATATACTTTCTAGACACTTTGGCTTCGAAAAAACCTATCAACGCATAAAAGAAAAATATTACTGGGAAGGTATGATCACCGACATAAAGAAGCACTGTACTGAGTGCCTAGGATGTGCAACACGCAAATCACCAACTCACAAAACACGTGCAGCTCTCTGCCCGCTACCTGTAGAATGACCATTTGACAGAGTGGCCACTGACATACTTGGACCACTACCAATGACACACAATGGAAACAAGTACATAATTGTATTCACTGACTACCTAACTAAATGGGTGGAGTGCTTTGCTCTACCTGACTGTACAGCAAAAACAACAGCATCAAAATTTATTGAAGGTATAACTCTGTCGTCACTCCGCACCAAAGCAACTTCTTTCTGACAGGGGCACAAACTATATGTCTAAACTTGTAAGTGAAATATGCACCCTCTGTGACACAAAAAAGATTAACACCACGCCATACCATCCACAAACTGATGGACTAGTTGAAAAATTTAACCATGCTCTAGCAAACATGCTTTCTATGTACGTCAGTCAGAATCAACGCGACTGGGATGATGTACTTCTTTATGTTACATTTGCTTATAACTCAACGCATCAAACAAGTACAAAGTTAAGTCCATTTGAATTACTCTATGGCCGAAAACCTAGGCTACCAATTGACATTGCTCTCAACTTCAAACGATCTCCCTATACTATTGACCTGGATGACTACATAATTGATTTTAAACAACACATGACTCAAGCATGGACACTTGCTAGAACCAACATCCAGCATGCACAAGAGGCACAGAAACAATATTATGATCGCAAAATTAAGCAACCTGAATATAAAATTGGTGACTTTGTCATGGTCTTTAACCCTAGCACACCACAAGGTAAAACTCATAAACTGATGCACCAGTGGCATGGACCATATCGTATAACAGCCATCAGGACACCCATTATTACTGTAGAACGCACTGACAGGGTCGCAGAACCACAAACTGTACATATTAACAGAACTAAACTTTACAAATCAGAATCAACTAAACAAAATGCCTCCAATCAGTCTAGTGTGACACGTGAGAACATACTTCCTCAAGGGGGAAGGGATACATCTGTACACTCTTATAACTTGAGAAATAAGAAGCCACAAACAAATTAGCACTCTCACACCAAAGTCACTCTTAACTCCATGCTATATTTTAAAAATAATCAAACTTGAAAGTTTATTTTTGACATATCTACAACAAGACACAATCATCCACTAAAACTATGTCCAACCCCATAATTTATTCAAAGATTGTGAAATTTATTTGTTATAAACTTTTATTTTGACACTATTAATCTAACAACTAACGAACACAAAATTTTCACAGCATAATGGCCAACAACAATAGCAACCAACTGACACCTACCCAACAGCCAAGGCCGACTATATCAGATCAACACTTACCAAACCAGCACAAGCGTGCCCACACAGCAGAACCAGCACCACAAACGTCTCGACCTGTTTCGCCAACTACTCTGTATTTTAAAGTTAAGCGTATAAGAAGAATGATAGCACCCTGGATCACTGAGGCTGATGAAACTACCACAATTTCACCAGAAACTTACAGAAACACATGAGTACCATGGCTCAGTGACACAATATAAACTCCCTAATGCACACATGAACACATTGAATAAATGTTAAGAACTGCACGGTACTTCATTTAAATGCACTGAGGGAACTACAACTATTATTTTCTATCTAAGAATTAACTTCTGTTAAACATCACTGTATAACTGATCATTATAGATGTCAGAGGACGGCGACAATTTAACACCATCAGAACATGGGAACTGCTCAGAAAACTGGAAAAGGCAAGACGCACCCATTCAGGAACAATCCCCACAAGAACACCAGCAGACACTATGTCGCATTCCACTCATGGTGGCAAATAACTGGTTGAGACGCCTACATCGCAGACCAGGCGACTTTCGGACGCTGATTGTCCCAACAGATAATTGTACACCCAAAGTTGCGTCATTCCTATTAAAAAAGGACCCACATGTAGGACAGACACTTGCCATACATGAATTGACCACGCAAGCACCAGATGAGACACCATTTGCACACTATGTTGACTGGTTAACTCTGTGTCGACCTGATGGACTGACACTGGCACTAAACCTAGAAGAACTGGGCGGATTCCTGAGACCATCCAAACCATTCTCAGGAGCCCGGACTTTTTGATTATCAGCCACCAATCCACAAACCGCTTAGCACATACTGACTTACAGCTCAAGGATTGGGCCCCAGAACTGGACACTGGAGACACCATTGAACAGTTGATAAATAAAGCACTGGAACTTATGACCTCGTTCAGGGGTTTACAAACAAGCGAACTGGCCACCGTGGCCAAAACACTGTTTAGATTGCAGGTACCAGAGGTTCCTGAGCGTGGCCAAAGATCATCCTTTGGTGCATATATGGCCGCCATCACCATGGACATTTTTGTCTTCTTGGACCAATACGCATCGGAAATGGAGCGAGCAGGGATCAAATGGCCTAAGGCTGGTGTATGCGCCCCGGAAAATGCAACGCCACCACAACACCCCAACCCGCTTACAAACGGCCCATTTTCCCTTAACAACTTATCACCGTAACAGAATATTTCATGCTTTAGGATGTTGCAGCAGTTTGTTTGATGCTGCCGTATGCCAAGCAAAGCACATTGAACATCAGAAAGAAGGAGTTTAAAGCAAGCAGCCGCTACGAGAGCATGAATTGATGACGCCATTTGTGCTGTGAAAAAATGATACGGTAACAAGAAAATAAATCAGCGATGAATGAATGGAATGGAATTATACTCAGAGAATCTCGCAGGAAGTTTTACGCTGCTCTCTGATGCACCATCATACGAACAAACGTTGAAAAGAGCTTTCCTTTTCTAAACTTAAGTTTCCGAGTCACGAAACATGCGAATCACATATGAGCTAGAGGCTTTTCACACCAGGGAAACTCCAAAGAACATTTTGCAGACTACAAAATCCCATTTTTGTCACATCAAAATTGAAATAAATCGAATTCAAATTTCTATTCAATTTCTCGTTTTTAACGCTAGCCAGCGTCTAATTACCATCATCAAAAGTATTTTTTTGACTTGTTTATCGAGTTTTCTATCTATTTTTATCTTTAAAAGAAATTGCGTAGAAAAAAAGACCCCACAATTTCCACCAAACCCACGATGAAAAATGAGCTGGTGTGTAGAAAACGTCTTAGAAAGCTGTCCATGTTTGTCTTAATCGGACATTTGAATTTTGCCATCAAATTATACAATAACAGCTGCGCCAAAATGACTGCGCCAAAACGTCCTTGCGCCAGAACGGATGCGCCAAAACAGCCTGCGCCAAAATGGCCGCGCCAAAACGAGTCGCGCCAAAGCAGTCCTGCGTCAAAATGTCTCTGCGCTAGAACGGCTGCTAAAGCGGGCACGCCTAAACGTCCTAGACCGTCCTTTTTCTTATATGTTTATCACAGCGAGTGCGAAATTTGTAGTCCTCCCTAACAGCAACAACGGCACACACTTAGGAGGGGCGATTCTTTTTTCATTGATGGATAATTAAAATATTCGATGTCGGTGTTTTCTTTTCAGTTTACACCTAATATCGAATAAGCAACGAGTGTGTAAAGTGTATGCCGAAAATTCAAATAATTTGCGTAGGGCTTATTTTTTTGATGTTACCCACAAATTGTAGATCGCAAATATTACCATAAAATTTCTCTACACTGAAGAATTGTTGCACAAATGTGTAACGTATAGGTGTTTTTTACTCTTTGTATGTCCTTCAGCTTATCTATTCAATTTTGATTTCTATGCAGTCCAATTAGTTTTAAAATGTAGAAGATTGCGATATCTACAAACCCTATTTTTCTCTTATAATGCAATAATTCTTGATCTATGATCGGTCTAGTGTAAAATGCTAATTATGCTTAAAGTGTGTACTGACCTTAGCGATAAAGATACTAGTTTATTTTGTTTATATACATCCAATATTGCTTTATTAACACAAGTGTTAAGTTGACACTGAGACGCACTTTACAACCAGAGTATTGGGTATCAAACAATTTGCATAGGGTTAATTTAAAAAAAATGTTCTACCTGAATTGTAGATTACGTATATAAACTCTAAAATTTCTTCACACACAATGGTTTTTGCACAAAAGTGTAAAAAACATGGGTTTTATACTGCTAGCTGGTCCTAAACATGGGTAGGCAGTACTGAAATTCTAAGGGAGGGCGTGAAAATTTTCTGTGAATGGTCAAAAATTTGATCTTAAAAGTGGTCGTATGTCGAAAAAATACAATTTTTCGACGTTTCTCATCGAGGACTATCCAATGGCTTCAAAAAATTGCTAAAAAAGCAAAACAAATTTTCAAACATTGAATTCTGGGGGGCGGATATTTTTATTTATGGGGGGTATTTTTACTTCTGGGGATGTGCATACTCCCCACGCCCACGTATGGTCCTAAAGCTTATCTAACTCAATTTTAGCTTCTGTACATTCCAATTAGTTTTATAATGTAGAGGGTTATTATATCTCAAAATGTTGAATTTTTTCTTCTAACGCAATATGTCCATATCTGTGATCGTTTTAGTGTGAAAGCTTCGAGACGAAAAACGAAATTTCTTCAGCTACTCCGCAAAGTAGGCGGAACTTGCCTAATAATGCTAAAAATGTGCCCTGACCTCAGCGTTACAGATCCTAGTTTATTTTGTTTCAATACAACTAATATTGCCTTATTAGCACAAGTGTACAATTTACAATGAGAAGCACTTTTTCGCCTGGAGCATTGGGTTTCAAATTATTTGCGGAGGGCCGATTTTTTTAAAATGCTGCCTCTGAGTTATTGATTACAAATCTGACTTTAAAATATCTTTACACTCAATGGTTGCGGCACAAAAGTGTAAAGTACACGCGTTTTTTACTCTTCACCTTACCTAAAGCTTATCTAACTCAATTTTGGTTTCTGTGCAGTCCAATAGATTTTATAATGTAGAGGGTTATAATATCCGAAAACATAAAATTTTTCTCTCACATGCAACATTTCTCGATCTGTGATCGTTTTAGTGTAAAGGGTTCTGGATGAAAATCGAAATTTCTTTAGCTACTCAGCTAAGTAGGCGGAACGTGCTGATTATGACTGAAATTGCGACCAAAACAAACGGTCGAATGGAAACTAGTGTTACTTAGTGCTTCTTGGATACCCTTGTATCGCCATTTGCTGCGAAAATTGTGTTTGCAATGAATCGATTTAGATATAGACTTTTAACGAGTTTAAAGTATTTCAATCCGCGCGAACTGTGTATAAGAAGTTTGGGGTTTTTTTGAAATAGCGATAAACGAGCGGTTCGAAGTTTTTTCTATGATGCCAAGCGCCTTGAAGTTTTATCTATATTGTTCGTCAGTTCAAATCACGATGACAATTTTTTTGCAAAGCCTCATCGATTTAATTGATATATTTACTGATTGTCGTCAGACTTGTACAATTATATTTCATCATTACGATTAAGGATATATTAATCAAAATCGATTAGAACAATTCGTATGAACTATGTTTTCAAAAGTTAATTAGTACGCCCTCTGAATCATCGGCCGCGTTCTTGTATCTCTTATGAACTAAAATTCGTTTTTCATCTTTGAATTGTATAAGATTGCGCAATATTGATGATTTTGAACCCCTGTAATGTTGTGCTTTTTATCTGGTAAAATCATCATTTACATTTGCTACACACCGAGAGAGCAGTACCAAGGTGGGTATAGTATTTTACTTTGAAATATATTGTATTTGCGACCATTGGTATGAATTATGGCCAGTTAGTCGGATTGATCAACTTTCATACAGGTAAAATTTTAACTTATTTTTAAAGCTGGGAGGGTCTAAACCCCTCCTGACACATATGCATCCAATTTCTATTAGTTTACTTCTAAGCCGAACCATGCGATAGGCTGTTTTATTCATTTTTGGTTAAACCCATATTTTCATTTTCATTGTTTTATAAGCTTATTAAGTGAAATGCGCGTTTTCTTGGTGTTGAAAGATTCGCAGTCTACTGAGTGATCCTCTGGCTTATGGTTAAGGGAGAACTGTTCGGAAGACTGTGGACCTTTCGTCCTTTTATTCACGCATACTGTACAGAATACATATCTACATGTAGAATTTTAAATTTTTTTCCCTTCAGCTAACAATGGGTATACCAGGAGAGATTAAGACAAAGTGATATCCAACTCTTATAATTACTTTAGAGGCATTTTTTCCTCCTAGATGGTACGTCCCAGTGTCATTCTCATGATTCCTGGTAGAACCGAACGAACTTTGTCCGTATATTGAGCAGGCGATTAATAATCAGCAATCTAAAAACGCGGAGACGACGTAATAAGACCGAATATCTCATTCACAAAGGGTCAGATTGTAAAACAAAGTTTTTTTTCCTGAAAATTCCAAACTTTACAAAATAATTTCCAAACTTTACAAAAAAGTTTCCAGACTATATAAAAATAATTTCCAAATTTTACAAATAATTTCCAGATTTTACAAAATAAGTTTTGAATTTTACGAAATAATTTCCAAATTTTATAAAATAATTTCTAAATTTCACAAAATAATTTCCAAATTTTGCAAAACTGGTTCGAAAGTTTACATAATACTTTCCAAATTTTACAAAATAATTTCAAATTTTACAAAACTGGTTCGAAACTTTACAAAATAATTTCCAAATTTGACAAAACTGATTTGTCATGGAGTCATTGAGCAAATTCAATGGTGATTATAAATGTTTACTAAATTGTATTGATTTGTTTTCAAATTACGCATAGTCTTTGCCACTCAAAATCAAAACTTAAAAAGCGGCTCTAGAAGCATTTCAAGAAATTTTTAGATCCGTTCGAATGCCATATAAATTGCAGACAGATGCAGGAAATGAACTTATCAACAGAGAAGTTCGGAATTTTCAAAAAACTAAGGATATCCACTTTTTAACAACCATAAGTGAACTATAAGCTAGTGTTATCGAACATTTTAACCGCAGTCTAAAGGAAAAATGTGAGATATTTTACAGCCAAAAATACATATAGGTACATTGACGTTTTGGCTGATTTGTTGGAAAATTATAATAATTCGTAATATCAACTATAGGGATATTTCCGGCAAATTTGGATGAGGAAAATGAGCAGGAAATTCTGTTTAAAGTTTTTCGAACCACTAGGCAACATATTATATTTAAATTTGATGTTGGAGTTATCGTACGAATAAGTAAAGTAAAACGCACATTTGAAAAAGGCTTCTGGCCTAATTGGACAGAAGAGTGGTTAACAATTAAAGAAAAATATGCTAGAACACCGCCTGTTTACACTCTGCAAGCTCAAACGGGTGAGACATTGGAGGGTGTCTTTTATGAGTGAAACTTCAAAAAATTCATGTAAAGAAAGGTGAGCTTTTCATAATATTCTAAATACGCGTAGGAGGAATAATAAGACCGAATATCTGGGCCCAGTTGCACCAAACTAGGAGTGTAACAGTTAGGAGTAGAGGTGTAAATTTTGGTTGCATCATCTAACAGCTAAGAGTCTCCTAAATCAGGAGTGTAGGAGTAATATTAGGAGCAAAGAGGACGTTTTAGGAGCAAGTTTAGGCGTAATTTTTCAGGTGGGTTGCACCACGCTTTGGAATGTTTTTTAGGAATAAATTTACTCATTATCTTTGCACACAATGTTAGGAGTGTCCGTTCTCTCCTAAAGCTGTCGTTGTATTGAATTAGTCGATTTTTGACTGTGATGAATAGTACTGCAGTGATAGTGATCATGAAAGTATTGTACAAATATGCCGAAAAAGAGTCTGCAAGCAGCGTATTAATTCTGATGGCGATAATTTCGAAGGATGTTTTTGACTGTCGCGGCAAGCAACGGAGCGTGATTGGTTGATAATTGGACGGATTTTACAGCCAAAGAGTTACATAGGGCGCTATCTCCAAAGCAACAGATTTTATCAGCTCTATGATTCTTAGCTGCCGAAAAATTTTAGTATATTGTTGGTGATGCTCTTGGTTAGCATAAGCTACCGTTTAGCGGAAAATTCGATCCGTTCTCTAGCTTATTAATGAAGATATTTGGCATACGGTCGCAGATTTTCCAAATAGCTTGGCTGAGTTGACTGAAAATGCTTGAAATTTTATGGACATTGCAAAACTCCCGTCTAAAAAACTCTTGCTTCCTAATATTACTCCTAAAATTTCTTCTACTTAGGAGTCTAAGAATGGAGGGAGTTTACTTCTAGAAACAATGAAAAAATTTTTTTTCTTGGTTCGGTGTAAATGGTGCAACCCGATTTAGGAGACTCCTGAGCCAGAGTAAACCTGCTCCTGACTCCTGACCCCTACACTCCTAGTTTGGGGCAATGGCCTTGGTCCAACTGGCGGAGGTAACCCATCAAAATTTGACTCGTGAGTTTCCACGGTAGTCAAACAGTAAATACTTTTGTTTTTCTTTTGAAATTTCCAAATTTTACAAAAAAGCTTCCAAATTTTACAAAATAATTTCCAAATTTTACAAAATGATTTCCAAATTTTACAGAATAATGTCCAAATTTTACAAAACAATTTCCAAATTTTACAAAACTGGCTCGAAACTTTACAAAGCAATTTCCAAATTATACAAAATTGATATAAAACTTTACAAATAATTTCGAAGTCAGCGAATCAGCAAAAAAATACGTGTTGTAGCATACCTACAGTAATCCCAACGACCATATTCTATGTACGTTATTTTTGACTCAAATACATTAATTTGTTGAATTTCAGCTTTATTTGACTGTTAGTTTGAGAGATATAGAAGATCTAGAAAGCTGCAGTATACCTAGAGTAAGCCAATGTGTAAAGCATAATTGACTCGCGTATATGCTGTTTCTCAAATTTGAGCTCAATCCTGCCATTGGTTAAAAAATACGTGTTATAATCTAGCTACTGTAAACCGGTACACGATTTTCCATACACAATATTTTAGGCATGTTGCCTTTATATTCTCTACCTTTCAGCTCGATTCAACTATTGGCTCATGATTTATAGAGGTTTCATAATAAGGTGTATACTAATCGAGTGTAAAGTGTAAAGTGATATGCTATTTAGAATATTGTACATACTTAGTATGGTAAGCGGTGTTCATAGTTATCCCCAAAAAATAAAATTCTGATAGCTTCCCCTTCCCCCTGCATTAAATAGGTACTCTTGCTGTAGTGTAAAGTAGATGGCTGTACAGTATACCTCCTTGACCTGATCCGCAAGCTTCAACTAGTCTACAGTATACCGCTGCTATTCTTTATAATCATCTATAGTGTTAAGTAGGTAGCCATAGTTTTCCTCAACTATGATTAGTTACAGTAAGACTTTTGTTTGTGATTCACATGTTTAAAAACATCTACAGTGTACCCATACTTGAGGTTGACTATAGTGTGACGTCATCCTTTGATCGCAACACAAAACATATAGCCTATGCTTTAACACAAGACTATGCTTCAACATAGGCAATGCTTAATCACTGGCCATACTTTGCATTGCAATCCAGGGAGACATGCTTGACTACTAACGGGGTTCCTCAACTAGAGTCCATAAGAGTGAAGACCTCAACAACATGTGTGGGCGTGGGGGAGAAGGGGGGTTGGGGGTGGGGATAAGCACCCCCCAGAAGTTGGAATACGCTCCCCACCCAGAAATCTAAATCCCCCAGAATTCAATTTTTTGAAATTTTTTTTGCTTTTTCAGCAATTTTTTAATGCCATTGGATAAAGTTTGATGAGAAACGTCGAAAAATTGTGTTTTTGTTGCGCCATTCGACCACTTTTTGAGAACATTTTTTCATCGTTAAATATTTTTTAACCCCTCTCCCCACCAGAAGTTCGGTGCTGCCCACTCTATGCTCAACACCATTACCGGTAAAATTCCTTGCACTGAAGGGTGTTTAGGATTTTCGGAAACAGGGTACCATATTATTCATTTGTCAAGCTGACCCAGGTACCGTCGCGGGTTTCCTGCCCTTGATGTGGTCCAAAGTAATGAAATCGGAGTTCCCTACGTAGGGCCCATTAGAGTGAGTACCCCAACCCCATTTTCGGCAAAATGTCTTCTAGTGAAGGGTGTTTGGGGTCTCGGAAACAGAGTACCCAATTATTCATATGTGAAGCTGACCTCGGTTCCTTTACAGGTTCTTCCGCCCCGGAATTGTCCAGAGTGCCGAAAATGGGAAATTGGGTTCCTCTTAAAAGGGTCCGTTAGAGTAAACACCCTGACTACAATTTCCAGCAAAATTTACCCACTGAAGGCCGCTTTAGGGTCTCGAAAATCGGGTGCTTCATTATTCATGATTGAAGCTGACACCGGTTCCATTACAGGCTTCTCCGCCCTGGACGTAGTCAAAAGTACTGGAACCGGGATTTTCCAAGTGGGGCCCATCTTGCTAAACACCCTTAACCTCGGTTTTAGCAAAATCTTCCACTGAAGATATGTTTGAGGTCTCAGAAACATAAAACTCTATTATTCAAATGTGAAGCTGACCCTGTTCCCTTAGGGGTTTCTCCGCCCTGGGGTAGCCTAAACAGCCGGAACCGGGATTCCCAAAGTGATGTACATCAGATTTGAGGCCCCTAACTCAGTCTTTGGAACTTTTGACTGCCCCAAGGCGAAGAAATCCACGACGGATATATATATATATATATATATATATATATATATATATATATATATATATATATATATATATATATATATATATATATATATATATTATATATATATAAACAGACGCAGGGACCGAATTTACAAAACAAAGAATTCCAAAAATTTCTTAAATCTGAAGTTTATCAATTTTTTTCACGACTAAAAGCGAAATGAAGGCTAGCATAGTTGAACGTTTTAATTGCACGCTTAAAGAACGTATGTGGCGGTACTTCACCAAGAGCAATTCATATAAATTTATTGATGACCCGACTTGATGAAAAACTATAATCACTCCAAGCATCGTACGATAGGTACCTCGCCAGCTAATGTCACAGTCAAAAATGAGACGAAAATTTTAAATAAAGCATTTAGGATTGATAAACAGAACGTTGTTTTTAAATTTAATATTGGCGACAAAGTCCGACTGAGTAAAGTTAAGCGCGCTTTTGGAAAAGGATTTTGGCCTAACTGGACAGAGGAGTTTTTCATAATTAAGAAGAGGTTTGCTCGCACACCGCCCGTTTACGTTTTAGAATGACCAAATGGGCGAAAAAGTCGAAGGTATTTTTTACGAACCTGAACTGCAAAAAATTGATATATCCTCGGATGACATGTTTATTGTTGAAAAGATTCTGAAAACGCGTAAGAAAGGCAATAAAACTGATTATTTAGTGCGCTGGCGAGGGTACTCCAGAAAAGTTTGATTCCTGGGTCTCAAACCTGATAAAGTTATAAACGTCTAAAAAAGGGCGCCTAAAGGCCAGATTTGTACACTTTGCAATATTTTTTGTAAAGTTTGGAAATTTTTTTTGTAAAATTTGGAACATTTTTTGTAAAATTTGGAATATTTTTTGTAAAGTTTGGAATATTTTTTGTAAAGTTTGGAATATTTTTGGTAAAGTTTGGAAAATTTTTTGTAAAATTTGGAATATCACGTATCTAAGTTGCATTTCTCGAGCATAGTTGAAACTATTTTATATGCTATATGCAACTCATGCTTGTGTTTTGCACATGTGAGAATCAGTTTCCCACTTGTAAAGAGTAAAAAGGTCACTTTTCTAAATTTGTATACTAATCCGGAAAATAATTCTACTTCATACATGCATTTCCTTTTCACCAGCTCATAAAACTTACTAAGATCAATGCGGAAACCCAAGTTAGCTGAGCCAACAAACAGCACTGGCTTTATTTTCAACATGAAATTCTCCATCTTCAGTATATCAATGAATGTCTTTATCGTATTTTCGCCTTCTTGCATAGTTTTAGCTCCAACACATACAATTTTACCCGACTTGAAAATCAGCAATGTTGCCTGAGGTAATCGAAATATGATGCCTGGAAATTTTGAGCGATTGTATTGCGCAGTATATGGCAATTTAGGATAGATATCATCTAGATTCAGCGTATTTGGTAGTGCTGTAGTCAGCACAATGTTCTGTATAGTTACCATTTTCTATAATTACTTCTTGATAATCTTATATTTATACCTATAACCATGATGTTCCAACATCCTTTCACATGCCTTGTTTCAGGACCAACTAAGTCTGGCAAAACAACATTTGTCACGCGATTAATCGAAAAAAGAGCTTATTTGATTGATATTAAAATCAAAAAGATTTTGTGGTGCTTTGCAGAAAATTAGCCTCTTTATAAAAAATTAAATGATGTTTTATTCACAGAAGGGCTTCCTGATTTTAATTACTTAAAGCAATTCAGTCATGTGCCACAACTTTTGATTATCGATAATCTTATGCAACAGAGCAAGGGTAATGCCCAGATTGTTCAACTTTTTACGAGGAGTTGTCATCATTGGAATATTAGCATTATACATATTGTTCAAAACGTTTTCTTTGATGGTCTAAGAACTTCACGCATCAACTCTGATTATATAGTTTTATTCAAACACCCAGCTGATCAGCTACAAGCACAAATGCTTTCCAGACAGCTCTATCCTGCCAACGCTAGATATTTTCTAGCAGCTTATTCAGACGCTACTTTTCAGCCCCATGGTCACCTTTTAATTGATCTAACTCAAAATGCTAGAGATGAGCTCAGGCTTAAAACAAATATTTTTAGCCCTCATCCGACTGTTTATGTGCACAAAACTATAAATACTAGTAGAGACATTGCAACAAAAAATGGGTAAAGAACGATTAACACACAATATTGATTGTTTACATCTCCTAAGTCAAGCAAAAAAACCTCAAAGAACCGCTATTATAAATACTGCCAGCAAAGATCAAATCCTTTGTCTCTGTGACTGTGCAAACAACTTTCTGAATGGTAATATTCCTTTTGCTGAGAAGGATATAAATAAACTTCGAAGATATCAGAATCAAATAAGATACCTGGCAAAGAATAGGCAGGCAACTACAAAACAAAAGAAAGATATTATAATACAGGAAGGTGGTTTCCTTCCTCTTTTACTTACTCCTATACTTACAATAGCTTGTATTTTGTTAGCTGATGCAATAGCTGGTAGAAAATGAAACATACTGAAAAGATGATTCTTATACCCGCTGAAATCAGTGAGCGGACTAAACCTATTGATGTTGTGCTTGATTTCTTGGATAATAAAATGCAAAAAGCTTTGCATAGCAAAAGTGTAGCTCCTGAAATAAAACTCATGAAATACAATCAGGCGCTAAACAGATTTAAACGACTATATGAACAAAAGCAGCAGCCATATAGAGCTAGTATAGTTAAAGATGTAAAAAATGCTTTGAGTGATGAAGATGTGCTCGTTGGTATGCCAAAAAATCAGATTCCAAAGGCAAAACTCCTTCTTCACTAAATTCGTACAAATCCATTTATTGAAATTGAGCCTAATGGCAAGCTTGTGATAGATGGCAATAAAATTGAAGGCTCAAACATTATAGATTTAGTTAATGATCTTGCACGTGAGCGTAAGAAAATAAGTAGGCATCCTGGCACAAAAGAATTGCTGAAAGTGTTCAATCGCACAAATGTTCCACTGGAAAGTATAGCAAATAGACAAGGTAAGGAGATTTTTGCTGCAGGTAGTGAATTCGACTGGGATGAAAGTCTATAAATACTTATCATATTTAATTCCTTCAAACAAAATTACAAAAATGCACTTTCAATTCAATCCTAACAATTACAACATTTGGTTTGACTACTACACAGGGCAGGCTGCCCAAACAGGCTATGGGTTGGAAGGGTATAAAGGCATCCCATACCAGCGGGGCGTGGGTCTTTTTCCGTTCGCTTTTCAGAATGGCAGTCCCAGTTTTGCAGTCAATTGGTAAGCAAGTTGGGAGACATGCTCTAGTTGCAGGTTCAAACATAGCATCTGACTTGGCCCGAGGAAAACCGCTTTTTGAGTCTACTAAAGAACACTGAAAGCGAGAAGCTGCCCAACTTTTTGATGAAGCCTCTCATGCCCTTCAGCAGCAGCAAGGAGAGGGTCTTGCTAATCGCCTAAAGTCTATAAATACTAGCATGATAGATGCTTTTTTCGAAACGAAAAAATGGCTCTTGTAAATGGAAAATCTATTCCCAGTACTAAAACTGAATTGGACCTTTTCACGGTCCCTCCTACTCAAGTAGTGATAAAACGCGGTTTTTGGCATGAAATTCAACCTACAAATCCTATAACCAATGAGGGGCCCTATGAATTTAGAGTACCCCCTGATCCACATTATATTCAGCTCAATAAAAACTACATTTATATGCTACTGAGAATCAAAAAACCAGTTGTTGCTGCTGGAGCAGCAGTGCCTGACTATGCGCCCATCAATCTTATAGGTAAGACTTTCTTCAAGCAAGTAAAATGCTTTTTAGGAGGCAGATTAGTTTTTGACAGCTCTGATAAATATGCATATAGATCATATTTCGAAACTGAATTAAATTATGGGTACGATACCAAACATTCACACTTGCAATCTGCGCTGTACTTTCATGAAGGTGGAGGCGATGTTGACACAAAAGAGAATGAAGCTTTCAAGAAACGTTCAAAAATGTTCAAAGATGAAAATGTTGTGGAAGTCGCGGCCCCACTGCACATTGACATGTTCTTGCAAGACAGATATTTACTTAATTTTACCGATTTCCGCCTAGAATTACACAGAAATAATAATGCATTTGTTTTGCAGTGCTTTGAGGATGTCAGCCTTGACTTAAAAGTCTCCCAAATGAAATTATTTATTCGAAAAGTTGAGGTTTTGGACACTGTGAATTTAGCTCTTGAGCAAACAATGCTTTCATATACAGCAAAATATCCCATAAGGCGTGTAGCTTTGACTAATTTACACATTTCAAATCCTGCGAGAGAAACGCCCAATTATACATTGTTCACTGGTCAGCTGCCTAGGCGTATAGTGTTTGCCTGTGTCGAAGGCAGTGCTTATCGAGGCAACTTGGCACAATCGCCATTCAACTTCAAACTATTCAGCATAAATGATGTAAAAGTAACGTGTGGAGGTATAACATATCCTGCTTACCCACTCAGCATTTCATTTAAACATGACAGGTACTTGCAAGCTTATACTCAGATGTTTGATGCATTAGATATTGGGCACGAAGGTAATTTTATTAGCAGAGAAGATTTTAAAACAAGTCACTGCTTCTTTGTGTTCGATTTGACCCCTGATGCAGATGATAGAGGACACTGGGACCTAGTTCGTGAAGGAACAACGAGCATCACTGTTAGGTTTTCTGAAAATTTGCCCGATTCTGGCATTGAAATCATTATATATGCTGAATTTGATAACTTAATAATGATTGATAAAAATCGAAACACGTTTCATGACTATGATGCATAAACATGAACACTATTGAAATATTCAAAATTCTCAGACATAATAATATATTTGCAGGCGTTTTCCCCATAGATCTTCTGCCACCTATAAAAAATTACCCTGCGGCTATGGTTCTAAATTTGGACTCCAGTAAAGAACCAGGATCGCACTGGGTCGCAATTTATTTCGAAAATAATAAGCATTGCAACTATTTTGACAGCTATGGGCTAGAACCAAATATTCAATTGCATCGGTACATTTCTGATAATGCGCTCTCATTTACATACAATAATATACAAGTACAAGGGCTTTTTTCAATTAGCTGTGGTCATATGTGTATCTACTTTTTGGTCTGCATGAGCCAAGGCATAACTTTCACAAACATTGTTCTGTCTATGCTCAGTAAAAAAATTAATAGATACTTCAATAAACTAGAATTATAAACATGGATACAAAACAATTTTACGTAACACTTCCGAGCAATTCCCAAGAAACAAATACTGCAGCCACATTTGTTACCAATCTGCCTAGACAAATCGCATTAACTGGTGACTGGGATGTTGGGTTATCTGAAATAATTTATGCAAATACATGGCACAATGTTGCCGAGGAGCAGAATATGATACAATTTTACGATATAAAAAATAATGTTCGAATAAAAATGCTCATTCCTCGAGCAAGATATCTAAATATACATGATCTTGTTAAAACAATCAGTGAGGTAATAAAAATGGTTAGTTTGAAAGAAAAATTTGAATACATGCAATATTTTGGTATAAAGTATGATGAAAATAGAAAATTTTGTCACTTAACAATCAATACTGTATATATTCGAAGTGTAAAGCTGACAAAGCATTTAATGTATATGCTAGGATTTCTAGAAAGTCAGCTTAGCGATATAAATTATACAGTCGCACAAGAATTAATCATAGCCGCCCATCATTCTCCTGACATGTTGGGTGGAATGCATAATTTTTACGTGTTTTGTGATATAGTTGAACCTCAAATCGTTGGAAATGTTTTTGCACCGCTTCTGCAGGTTGTGAATATAGAAGGAAAATATATGGATATTTTTAATCAAGCATATATTACTCCACATTATATACCTGTGCTCAAAAAATCATTCAAAACCATTGAAGTGAACATTAAAAGTGATCAAGATAAACCTGTGCCTTTTGAATTTGGCAAGACTATAGGTAAATTGCATTTTAGACGCCAGTAGGTTATAAATACAAACCATTGATCAGAAAATATAAAAAATGATTTTCTTGCTAGTGGTTTTACATTTTACATATGGGGTTGACGCATACTGTGATGATTATGCGAATGAGTCTATGATAGTGTGTCATAATTTAGCAGACTATAGTAGGCTTCCAAGATCAGTCCAAAACATGATTTTGAGAGACGGCTGTGATTTTCAAGTTTCCAATTGGAAAAATTTGACAACATGCTTACCAAAACTTGAGTCTATGAAATTTGTGCCTAAATGTAAAAGCTGTTTGAAAATTGATGAACATTTTATTGGAATAAAAATTGAAGGCAGGTGTTTGGAAAGCGATATAAAATGCAGACATAAAGAAGATTTGAATATCATTTCAAATGAGATTTTGAGTTGTATTGCAATGTTATGCACTCTAACCATCCTCTACATTATTCGCTTTATTAAAAATGATATTTTAAAGCATCATGCGGCAGTCAAAATAGCAATATAGTCATTGCATATTTTCGCAAATGCATCAATTATAAAAAATGCGCTTATTATAAAGTCGCTACCAATGTGCAATATTACTTGTCTTCGTCAATGCACTTATTATAAATTTGCTGCCAATGTGCAATATTGTAAATTTCTTGTGCGATATTACCAGCTGCAAAAAATGCTTTGACAATGCGCGATATTATGCACACTGTTTCGCCAATTTTTTAATCGTGTAGGTATGCACCTTACAATATGTATGTTAATTCATTGGCTTGCTCAGCTTCCCCTTCCCCCATGCCTCATCATTGCGCCCTGAGAGAAAAGCCAGGGCGCAAGCAGGGCGCTCCTCCGCCTATGCTATAACACAGGAGAGGCTGCTTCTCTAAGATTGAGTGGGCGGGGCCCATAACACAAAACATAGCCGTCTATATTTTGTGTTGCGGCCTAGAGACAGCAAGGTTAATTACTCGCATTAGGTGCAATTCTCATGCAGAAACACTTGCCCTCAAAAAATTGCTTTATTCTTGGTTATGCAGGCATTATCTTTACGAAAAGAAATTAATCATTGAGACAGACCATCAAGCGGATACATGGCTCCTTAACGTCAAAGATCCATCAAGTTGTCTATGACAATGGGGTCTTAAATAACAAGAATATCACTACAATGTTGTATACGTTTCAGGCGCATACAATTGCGCCGCTGATCTTTTATTGCATATTCCAAAATTTGATTGTGATTAGCAATATAATAAACTCAAACGTCAACCCATTGCTAATGTAGCCAACCTCAAATCGGAAGCATCTGAATCTGAAGACAAAGAATCGCTTAACAATAAACAAATAATATATATCTCAAAAGCGCTGCTTGTTTCAAAAAATCATCCACCCATATTTCATATACATATTATGCTTACAGACTCAAGAAAAGATTGCAGTATGTTAGCCGCCAATTCAAAGCAAACTACACCAATTTTGCTTGCCAATCAGGCCATTGCCAAAGCGATTTTGGAAGATAAAACATCAACTTTGACCCGATTGCCTGAGTTATTTTAAGAACCAATCTTGTCAATCTTTCCAATTGCGGCCAATACCAGCGTCTTGCTTATTCTGCCCCTGAATACGCCTAAACAGCTATTGATTTTGCAGTCAGCAATGCATCTGCAAGCAGCTTTTACACAATTTTTGATGGCGCCCTATGAACAAAATATTGCACTCAATTACACTTTTGATGAAATCACCATGACAGAAATCAATGCAAAAATGAACAAACCATTTTTACACCGCCTGTGGCAAGAAATGTAACCATTAACGCAACAATTGCGACCACAAATGTTATTCCTTTGTTGGCCACACTTATTACCGCCGTTGCAACCCCAGCAATCACTATGGCGGCCAACACCCCACTGCCTGTAAACCTGTATCCCGTCACTCAAGCCTTACCACCAATGCAGATCCTGCATATCGCGCAGTCAACTTTGTCCAAGTCACAGATGATATCCGCTACCGTAGAGGCAGCCCTAGTACTAACTCTGGAGCAACGCCGCCTTGTCAGCTTTACAGCTTATTTTCACCAACTGATGTAAGAATTATGCTAATAGGCCCTCGTGTTTGTTGATCAACAATTGCCTCAATTTTGGCAAATGGCTTGGCACCACGCCTAGGCGTAGGAGGGAGGGGTTTGAGGGGAATGCACCCAACAAGAAACCAAAATACCCCCTTCCAGAAATCAAAATACCTTTCCAGAATTCAATTATTGAAATTTTTTTAGTGAAATGATTTCCTTGCTTACATTCAACATCCAAGCGTATCAAACTGCAAGTCTTTAAGTTTGCATCAAACACAAAGAATGTGACTGAGCACTATACCTGCGCGTAAGAGAAGGAGGGATTCAGGGGTATGCACCCCGCAGAAACCAAAACACCCCCAACATATTAAATTTTTAAATTTTTTGTTTTTCTCGCAATTTTTTGACGCCAACTCAATTGATAGCACTCGATAAGGAAGAATTAAAAATTGTGTTTTTGAGCCATACTACCATTTTTAAGTCCATTTTTTGACCTTTCAGTAAAATCTTGTTCCCCTTACAGAACTTTGGTGCCGCCCACCTATGCTGAGTACCTGTCTGGCTTCAAAAATCTATATATTAGGGTTTGACAACCATACATGCATAGCATAGGAATTCTAGGAAAAGAGGGATTAAAATTATAAAGTCCATTTTGGGCCAAAAATGGTAGGCATGCGTCAAAAAACATAGTTTTGTAGCGTTTCTAGACAATTCTTTACCTTTTTAAGAGCATAAAACAAAAAAATTCGAAAAAAATTAAAAAAGTCGAACAAATTGAATAAAATATAGTCAAACAAAACATGAGTATAATAGCGCGAAGCACCAAAGTTTTGCACTTTTGAACAAATAAATAGCTGAAAACGTTGAAGAAAGCACCTTTTTAAATTATCAATAAATTTTCACGAACCTCCAAAAAATCACCGATTTTAAGTTGGGGGTGGGTGAACTGGAGCGGGGGTGAATTCCTCAACCTCTCCTCCGATAATCCTCTATGTTCGCAACCTGTATAAAAAATTTTTCAAAGTAAAAGAAAATTTCAACCTTACTTAAGTTCTAGATCCATGATCAACTTGCCTGTTTATAGCAGTTTACTGTAAGACCATTAATCCTTTTGTGGCAAGCTTCTCAGTTCCTCTCTTTTCTATTGGAACATATGTTTTATTTTTATAAAGCCAATGTAAACGTATTGACCTATATTTTGTTAGAAAAGCTTGATTTTATGATTTTATAACAGGTGTTACGCGTTTTGCAGACCGCATTTTTTGCATATTTGTGAACGTTCGAATAAGTTTTTTTAATTTGATTTTCACTTTCAAGCAAAATTAATGACATTTTTGATATTCGCATATTCTTGGCTACCAGAAACATGTATTTTTTATTGATTTTTGTCATGTTCCTGAAGACTAGATTCCCGATCTATTCCTCGGCAATTTTAGGTTAAGTGACCCCTTTTTAACAGGAGGGATAATATACAATCCTTATTTTAGATAACTTCAATAATCGTGCATTAAGAATGAGAACAATCTATCTATCGAAGACGGGTCAAGAATCTAAGGTCTAGAAGAGACATGAAGCAAAAATATGCAATACAAGAGTTGTAACGTCGCATTAAAAATACATGTTTAATTTTTAACTCATCAAAACCATCAAGAAATCTATAAAAGTTTAAAGGTCAATTTTGTTTTAATACGAGGTAGGTAGAAAAATTAAAAGAATTGACCATATGTAATGATTTGGGTTGAAATGAGGATCACAGTACGCTTGAGACAGAAACATGTTTTCATCATGATTAAGCTTGTTCCGCATATTAAGCAGAGAGGATAGCAGAAGAAATTTTTTCATGACTGGAGAAAGGTTAAAGAAAATTTTAAAATCGTATTAAAAAGCTAAAAAGACCATGCATTTTAAAATATTGCATTTGCAAACATACAAAAATTAGGATTCCATGTTCTCTAATTATCTACAATTAGGAAGATGAGTGGACTGATTTCAAAATTGAATTAGATGAAATTTCGCACATAATAACAAAATAATGTACACTTTACTGTCTAGCTGAAATGAGCGTTGAGTGCGAAGAAATGTAAATTCAGATTAGTAATCTACAAGTCGAGGCTAACATTTAAAAATTGACACTAAGTCAATAATTAGAATGATAATACTGTTGCTAATAATAATATTATTGTTTTATTAGAGAAGAGAAGAAAGTATAAAGAAAATTAGCGACTAAGTCAGATTATCTTCAGTCAGTTTTGACACACATACAGTAGAAATCAAAAATTATTGGATGCCAAATCACAGAGGCAGAGCCCAGCCGGTTCATGTGAACCATATTGGTTCTGCTTTCATCTATTTGCTATCAGGCATCCATTTAAAGATTCATTATTTATTTTTGAGCCCTAATTCTCGTTTTATTCGTCTTTCAACAACAACCTTCTGTTGTTCCTTAGTCAAAGTATGATCATATTCACGTTACAGACAGCCATATGATTGTAATGTCAATAAACATCTTATATTTATTGCCAATAAGCTCATCTAGTGGAATATTTCAACTATACTGCAATTTTGTATTAACTATGTCTCTGATTTGTTCCAGTATTTTGTGCATCAAAGGTTACTGAATCGGCTTCGTAAAAAATCGGTCTCATTTTTGAATCAAATAAATCGTAGAAAAGTATGAATGATAACATTTAAAATTTGTTTTGTATATGCATCAATTTATATTATTTCAATGATGCAACAGGTCAGGAATTTGCATGCTAATCTCGTAACTCTAGATATTTTTTAAGCAGCTTAATCAGACGAAAACGCATTTCTTTGCTTTAGATAAGCTTTTAAATAGATGCGCATACTAATGCAGCTGAGAAAGTTCATACGATCATGGCCGACTATTATGCAAATATCAGGTCTTAGCATGGTTTTATGCATGAATAATTTTTTACCAGCAATCGTACGCTTCGCTGCAGGCATTATGCCAAATCTAGGAAAAAATGAGAATAGGTTGGAACGAAGTGTTTTGATTTTTTCATGTCCGAGAGTATTAGAGTTTACGTGTTCATGTTGAAAAAGCTTGAAAAGTTTGACGCGTTTTATAAATTAATATTTGAATTCATTAATTACTTTTTGAAGCAGGCTTATTATTAATCAGCGCGTACAAAAATTGGTTTGAGGGCTTAAATCTGACTGCATGCGTATCTCTAAATATTTAAATCTGGATTAATACTGGCTCAGAGGCGTAGCCAGGACTTTGGTTCGGGAGAGGCAAACATGTAAAATTTGTTTACCGTATTTTAAGTAGTTAGGCGCGTTTTTGCATTTACATTTTTGTGCCACATTTGCAATCGTCACGCCCAAAAACAATTCTGACTGTCGCTTTTCACACCCCCATGTACCTCAGCAATGTAAGAATTTAGCTGTTTGAAAATGTTAATCTAACGATGAGCACAAAAGATGCATAGATTCTCGTTAGGTACTATAATACACATGAAATAATTAAATCTGCATCTAAGTATCAGATTTTTAAGAAAATGCTTTAAGATGATCAATAGTCGCCTGAAATGCCAAATTACTAAGGTTTGATTCGCAGGAAGCGCGAAAATTTTGGGAAATAAAAGTAGAGAATGCATTCAATTGGTTTAATTCGTACGAAGCGGCTGACTTATCGAGTTTTTGAAAAGCTGCATACTGGCAACAAATCGAATAAATCCGCAATAGCCACAAAAATGTATAGTTAAGTTAGAAACTTAAATACACAATTTTTTGGAGATTTCAATGGCAAAAATTGTTCGAGGAATGACCGAATCCGCCGGAAACGGCCAATCCTTTCAGGCCAAATTTCTGGAGAGTTTTCGGCAGTCGTTCAAATTTGAGCTTTTGAAACTAAAAAATTATCTAAAAATTCTGATTTTTGTGTAGCACAGAATTTTGAGACGTTGTCGCTATAAATGTTTGAACGGATTAAAATTGAAATTTACTTATAACTTTTAAAGATTTTCGACATCACATAAGAAATGTATTAAAATTTGGGAGAATTTCTTCAATGTTTACATAAAAAAGCATAAGATTTATATATTCATAGTCATTTTAAAACTAAATTGAGCAAACAAAAGGGTACTAATTAAACAAACTGCTGGGAGCAAAAGAAATGCATTTTAAAGCACATCAGTTGCCGCAAAACGCCAAAAAATGATTACGCTTTTTCGTGATTTATTCTAGTTAGGAAATTTCATGATTTAGTTTGAGGGGGCACGTGTTGTGTCCCCTCTGTCATCCCCTGGCTGCGCCCGTACACTGGCTCAACCTAGAATTTAGAAATCGAGTCATGTATTGGATTGATCACTTTTGCATTTGTCTTTAAGATTTGTTTAGTCATGCATTTCCAGTCGGTCGGACTTTATAGCAGATGCGTCAAATGACTAGTCTGCGGGGATCAACACATTCGAGAAACTTTGTCAATTTACAATCTGTTTTGTCTCTAAGTGATCACAAAATGCAGTAGTGTAACAACAACACTTCAAAAGTGCTTAATTGACACTTTAGGTCTGTTTTCGAATAATTTTTCAAGAAAATCTTGATACGTGAGGAGTCTGACCGAAGTATTCATTGCTAGTTTTACTACGCTCAGGTCTCTCATAATTCGGTAACATCCCATGCATGGCATGGCCTGGCAAATCCTGAGCGTTATATTGCTTTAAGATTAAAATGCGCACATTTATATTGATTGGATTAGGCTTGATTTTGGTCCTAGCAACGTTGGATGTAGCGAACGGAGCAGCTACTGTAAAGGATTTGGGATCAGCGTCCCGGCATGAACGTGTTTTAAAGAAGCAGGGTAATTTTTTAAAGTCGATGTATTGTGATATATGTAATTCATCTTCAACGTTTTTTAGCTTTATTTCGGCACAGCATTTTGAAGTTCAGATTCGGATATGGAAACATGCAGAAAATATAATACAAGAACAGAGCTATACTTTATTTACAAACCTGTGTTTTATTATCTATATTATTACTGCTCATGCATTTTGACTGTTTTAAATTCGATAAGAATTTAAAATCTAATCACAGTATGAAATATCGCAATTATATGCAGCAGCGTAAGGAATTCAAGTTTGCAAAATTTTAGCTGATCTCAATATTGATACGGAATACTGTCAAAATTGATTTACATGCGATTTTTTACCAGGATTTTTAAGTGCTCTTGTCAAAAAACCCTATTTTAATCTCAAACTGCCTAAAACAACCATTAATCGATAGTTAAGCGTAAACGCGAAAAAAGCCCTATTGCTAAAAAATGCCCTCAACGGCCTTAAAAAACTCTAAAATGGGGATGGGGGATTCCCGAACTGGCAAAACCTGTTTTTAACAGATTAAGTGACGGATCTCACATGAAAAATTCACTTGATTATGCTGTTATTGTCTTCAAAATTTGTCTTGTGGTTGCTAAAAGGTGTATCAATTCTATACACATTCGCAAAACACGCCGTTTTCACAGAGACTGACCAATCTGGTACATTTATGCTTCTAACGTTTGATCTGTCGATACTAATCAAAAAAATAAATACAATAAATAAACAACTTCCATTTAGCTTTCAGAAAAATAAGTGCAACGTAAATGATAATGCACCTACAGAATAACTGCTAGCAAAGGCGTGTTGCTTTCACTGAGACAGAGCAATTGTTAGGATTAACTCATCAGCCACTTGATGGATTTTAATGAAATAAAATGTTTTAGATAGAAAATTTTTAAATAAAACTATTTTGCCAAAAAAATGTGCTACCTCATAGCTTTAGTCTGGTCTTTTAAAAAATCGCCCTTATTTCGCATGGTCCCATAGCGTACAGGTTCTGTTTTCTTTATTGAAAACTTGCAAAATGGCTAGATATTTTTGTTTTGTAAACTTTATATGTTTTTGTTATTCCTGTTTCCTGATAGTTCGTCCGCAATCTTAATCTAATTTTTTCCAAAATGGCTGAATTCATAAGGTGTGTATTCAACTGGCTCTACGTTTCATATTATTCAATGTTTAATCACATTTCGAAAGACCAAAAAAGCCGTTTCGAATGATCATCAATTCGGTTTGATTAAAAAAAACATTTTTGTTTTTCAATATGGCCGCCATTGAGGCCGCCGTATTGGAAAAGTAGCAAAATTTTAAACGTTCTCATTTGTAACTTGTTCAGATTTCAATATTTTTCGAAATTTTTCCTAATAAATAGCTAAAATATTATATTCTCTTACCAATGAGCTATGTCTCACCTTCAGATTTTTATAAGTTTTCTTAAGAAAGTTTAAGAGCCACCAAAATTCTTTATTGCGCGCTAAAAACAACATAAAAATTCAAACAGATGGGCAAGTGAATTGCATCCAACAAATCGCAAGCAGATCTAGTACCACAGATGTGCTCAATTATGATGGAACAAAATTGAATTTAAGCAAGTAAAATTTCTACGTTTGTTGCATAAAGCCATAAAATTTTATTGGCATATGGATCAAACTTCACAGTTTTATTGGAATTTTTACCTTGTGTGTGATATTTGAATAATAAAATTTATAAAATTGTGCTTATTAATCGAAACAATTTCTTTATCTCCACTTTATATTCATCGGCTTGTCCAAACGCATACAATTTTGTTTGGGTCAAGCCGTTAAATTATTTGCGCATAATTTTTAACGGGTAGTGTAAATTCTCTCTTTCTTAATGCTACAAGATAAGTTTCTAGTGCAGTTGACGCATAATTATAGCGCTACATATGATATACTTGGCCATCCTTTTTCTAATATGTTTATCACAGCGAAAACAATCCCCCCCACCGCAACAACGGCAAACACCTGGGCGGTGCGGTTTTTTTAATCGATTGATAATTAAAAATTCGATGCCGTCTTTTTTTATTTACACTCAATACTGAGTTAGCAATGAGTGTGTAAAGTGTAAACCTGAAAACTAAATAATTTGCGGAGCACCAATTCTTTTTAAATGTTGCCCCCGAGCTGTAGATTACGAATCTGACCTTAAAATTTCTTTATTCTTAATGGTTATTGCACAGGAATGTGTAGGGAATAGTGAGATGTGCGGACATAGAAAGCTCTCAGAGTACACTGCTGAATGAGGCTGTCTGCTACACTAAGTCGACCAGAATATATCTTATTAATAGTCGTAGAGATATAGATGTGCAAAACAAAGGACGGATAATGGGTGATTCAACGGCGAGTAATAGAATGGAGAGCGTTATGGGCCGAATGCGAGTTGGGGGGACTGACCAGGGGCTTTTATACTTTTTTAGTGCATGGGGCTAGAGTCATTCTCGGGGGAGCTAGTCGGTCATTCTCGTCAGTTATAAGCGACGATTTTATTTTGTTTTATTCATTCAGTGACTAAACTAAAACACGGGGTGTTCACGTTGACTGCATTTTGCCGGGGTTAAGAACGGCATAAAATGAGTGCTATCTGTTTTTGAACGGACTGTCATTTCTAAATAACAAAACTGCGCTGTAGCGTTTGCTTATGTTACTAAGTGATAAGCCAGCCTTGTAATACAATGTTATATTATTTTGTGATAACATTCGGAACATCATCGTGTTGTGCTATACTATGGGATATGAGTTTTCATTACAAATGTAAAGCATACGGGTTTTTTACTCTTTGCGTGTTTTCATCTTATCTAACTCAATTTCGGTTTCTGTGCAGTCCAATTGGTTTTATAATGTGGAGGCTTACAAAATTTTGAGGAACAATTTTTTCTCTCTTAACGCAATATTCTTATCTTTGATCGTTCTAGTGTAAAGGATTCGAGACGAAAAACGAAATTTATTCAGTCTATTCCAGTAAGTAGGCGGAACATGCTAATTATGATTAAAATGTGCCCTGACCTTAGCGTTACATATCCTAGTTTATTTTGGTTTCTATACACCCAATATTGCGTTATGAGCAGAAGTAAGTTTACACCGAAAAGTACTTTTCTGTCTAAGGCATTTAGTATCTAATTTTCTGGAAGCTCAATTTCATTTTTGAAAAATGTTGCTCCCGTGTAGTAGATTACGAATATGACATTAAAATTTCTTTACATTCGATGGTTGTTGCACAAAAATGTAAAGTATACGGGTTTCTTACTCTTGGCGTGTCCTAAAGCTTATGTATCTCAATTTTGGTTTCTGTGCAGCCAACTGGTTTTATAATTTAGAGAGTTTACAATATCTCAAAACGTAAGATTTTTTTCTCTTTCAAAGCGATAATTTTCGGTCTGTGATCGTTTATGTGTAAAGGGTTCAAGATGAAAAGCGAAATTTCTTTAGCTGCTCCGCTAAGTAGGCCGAACAAGCTAATTATGCTTCAAATGTGCCCTCGACCTTAGCGTTACAAATCCTACTTTATTCTGTTTCTATATACCCAATATTGTGTTATTAGCACAAGTGTAAAGTTTACACTGAGAAGCATTTTCTACCGGATTAGGTACAAAATAATTTGTGGAGGGCCAATTTTATTCTTAAAAATGTTGCCATCGAGTTGTAGATTACGAATGTTACATTAAAATTTCTCAACCATCAATGGTTGTTGCACAAAAGTTTAAAGTATACCGGTTTTTTTACTCTTGGCGTGTCTTGAAGCTTATCTAAATCAATTCACGTTCATGTGCAGTCCAACAGGTGTTATAATGTAGAGGATTACAATATCTCAGACACATAAATTTTTTCTCCTACGCAATATTTCATGATCAGTGATCGTTTAAGTGTAAAGGGTTCGAGACGAAAAAATGAATTTCTTTCAGCCATTCCGCAAAGTTGGCGGAACATGTTAATTATGCTTAATATGTTCGGTGACCTAAGCTCAACTCATTCCACTTTAATTTTATGATATTTATAACGTTAGAATTTTGAATCTGACCTTCAAATTCCATTATAGGCAGTAATTACTGAATTGTAAAGATGATACATTTTAATTATTATGTAAATGTTTACCAATGCCAGTATATAATTTTGTATTCCTTATATTTTGATAAATTTATTCGTATTTCAAAGATTATTGGTGAATACTATAGTAGTGGGGGTATTATTAAAGCTTATAGTGGAACGTATATTTACTACAGCTAATTAGAAAGAATGAAGCTTTGTATTTCTGACAATCAACTCAACAATTTCGTCTGTGAAACCAGATTTTAAATCAAACCTCTGTTGTAAACAAAAGTAGGCAGCCATAATCTATAGGATATATTGTATTGTCGAATTGTGAACTGCTTCTACTGCCAAGCGATTGATTGTCGACAATTTGACGCTGAGTTGCAATTATGTAAGCAATTACACTCTGTGGTTGTGTAAAGTTTACACTGCATATTAACTTTCGTTCTAGAGCCTTGCAGAAGCTTCAGGAATCAAATCTGAGACGTCCAGTTGAGCGCGTTTGCTTACACTCAACAATGGTGTAAAGTAGTTTACAACTGATATTTATTTATCTCGGTATTATTGTGTAGACTCGATTTTTTCATAAATCTTAATCGTACACTGCATATTAACTTTAGTTCTAGAGCCTTGCGGAAGCTTAATTTTTTCAAAATGTTCTACATAAAATCAGAATTGGGAATCTGACTGTTAGTTTTCTCTACACCCAGTAGTTGTGTAAAGTTTGCACTATTCAATTGTTGGTAATGTGTAATTATACTACAAATTTATTTTACTTCCAAATCTGAGCGTTAGTATTCCTTACACTTGATATTTGCGTAAACTTTATGCTAAAAAACTTTGATCTGTTTAAATAATGTATGCTTGTCTTGTTTAAAAGGATAATGCTGATGTTAAGAACAATATGGTTTTCCGCGTTCTTGGACTGCTCTCATTATTGTGGCATGTTACTCTATGTGTTTACTGACTGATGTACTCAAATCATGCTAATTAAAAGTAGGGTACTAGCAAAGAAAAATGCGTCGATGGATCAAAAAGATGAAATACTTGGAATTGTGGATTATTAAGGATGTAAAAGGAGGGGACTAAGGAAAAAGCTACCCAAAATCGCAAAATCTGCTAAAAATCACATTTTCTCTGAGCAACGCAAAAATCGAAGTATATTCTGCAGTTAACAGATTAAAATAAATATTTAACCATAAAAAATGATTGAAAGAGCAGCACGTTAGCTATGCAGTAGCTGTGGGAAATGATAATGAGTTAAACTAACAGTCTTTCCAAGCCAATTGAATGAAATAGCAAATATCGATGCATCCAGGACAATTGAAGAAATTGTTGGTTTAAAACAGTAGGAAACGCGTTAGTTGACTTGAAACAGACTAAATTTAGGTACACTAGCATGCTCCTTCACTTGCTATAATGCTTATAACAGAATGAAACAACTTTAAATACAATACCACTTAGTTTTCTATCAATCAGGATACGAAGCTAGTAAGCGTTGCTAACTTGCCAGCAATTTAAAATGAAGTTGCCATTATAGATTTCATTTTACACCTTATCTGAAACTTTGAAACATTCGACTCTTATCTGAAACTTTCGAAATTATTTGAATAAGACACATTTTTAGAGGCCACAGAATATATTCGCTTTTTGGCATTGCTCAGAGCAAATTTGATTTTTAGCAGATTTTGCGACTTTAGGTAGCTTTTTCCTTGTCCCCTCCTTTTACATCTTTTATAATCCACAATTCCAAGTATATTCATCTTTTTTGTTCGATCGAAGCACTTTTCTTTTTTTCTCGCACATACTTTACGACTTGTAGATAAAAATTTTTTGTGTACTTGTACACTATTTCATCATTGTCTGACCAAACGTTTTACTCGTATTTGTCATGTTTGACTGACGGCTTGAAATTCTTAATATAATTACTAAACACAATTTACAATATGATTATGAACTTGAATTAATGACTCAGGTTTTTATTATAAAATCTTCCAAGAATATGTGTTAAGAAAAATTAAATACCATCAAACAGATAATGCGTCATCTGATGAATCATATATAAACATATTATTAAGTGTCTCGTATGAAAAAATGTGGCATTCACCTGGAATTTACTTCTCAAGGCATCCCACCACACGTGGGCGTGGGGGGTATACAACCCCGCTGCGTCATCTGATGAATCATATATAAACATATTATTAAGTGTCTGGTATGAAAAAATGTTGCATTCACCTGGAATTTACTTCTCAAGGCATCCCACCACACGTGGGCATGGGGGTATGCAACCCCCAGAAGTTGAAATACCTCCTCCTCAGAAATCAAAATACCCCGCCCTCCAGAATTCAATTTTTGAACTTTTTTTACTTTTCTAGCGATTTTGTTGATGCTATTGGATAGTACTCAATGAGAAACGTCCCAAAATGGTGTTTTTGCCATACAACCACTCTTAAGACCAGTTTTTGAACTTTTAAAATTTTTCTTCCATACTGAAGGTAGTTAGAAACAATTCTCCCCCCTCGGAAATTTTCACCCCCTTAGAATTTTGGTGCTGCCCACCTATGCATCCTGCCTTTTACCGTCTATAGTCTGTATTTTTGTATAACTTGATTTTCCTTGTTAATTAATTTTAAGCAAAAAAATCGACGCGGCTTGAAGCTACGACGACTCCATTTGATTTCACAAAAGGTTTCGGCAATCCAATTTTCGGCCATCCTGAAACCGGATAAACAGTGCAAATGAATTCGGGTGGCTTTTCAAGTTGTATATTCACGTCTTGATTAAAAAGTTCAATTAATCGTGAGAGTTTCTCCTACGTGATCATCTTTGGCATTAGAGGAGGATCAAGCATATCTTTTTTTCAGTTGTCAATTCCGAACGGAGCAGCATATTAACTGAAATTGTTACTAGAAGTGTTATGATCTAGAGAAGCGTATGACCTTTAGATAAACCTGTTTTAATTTTGTAGAACGTTCTTTTTCTGTTGAAAAAACATTTTTAATTTGCCTTGGATAAGAAAGTCAAGTTGACGCAGTGGTCGTGCGAGAATTTTTAAGATGATGTAAGTGGCCCGATATTAGAGTTGCAAGCTAATGCTAAAAAGTATTCTTACATAAAAGGAAGGTAAGCTTAAAACTAATTAATATTACGGAAAGCTTTAAAACACAACTAAATTAAAGATTTGGGAGCAGCAACAAGTCTCTCCTCTATGATTTAGTCATTGCTTTGTTACACAATAAACAATCGAATTTGAATAGATGATTTCTGCACATTCTTATTGAGTGCGTTAGTAGTAACCCATAGTACTTGAGTTATTTATGTCGCAATCCCAATCCCATTGACACTTTTGCTTTGTATTTATTCATCTTTTGTATTTCAATATCTTGATCGTTAGCTTTACAGTCTGACGAATGGCGGGTAATACTGTCAAGGTTGCAATCAGCTTTTAAACTATTTCGGCTCAGAAGCGCTTTCTGACTGTCCTCCAAGCCAAAGCGTGCTTCGGGTCTTAGCTGCCTTAAGGAAGAAGCTGCTTCAAGTGGTCCGCCTCAGTGTCCTCCTTATGCACGGGAGCTAGTTCATCGATGAAATCGCACACAAAATCTACTATGTAATTAAAACCGAGGTCGTTGGAAAAAATAATCAAGCGGTTCTCGTACATTTTTTTGTTGGCTTTGAGAGCAGCAGAATTTACATAAAATGCGAAAATTGCATGCATGTGATAATATTGTAATAATATAATGACATTAGTTGAAAAGTTATCTGAAATTTTTTCTATCAAAAAAGGCTTCATCTGACCATTGCTTTTTTATGTCAACCTTTTTTAATCGTATAGAGGGGGCTCCATCACGGCTTTGCACAAGCAGAATTTTTTAGGTATCTAACAGAGCATACATGTTGTTATAAATAATTAGGATAAATGTAGGCTGGTAAGCAATATAATCTCGCGTAAGAGGCCGATTATAAAATAAAAATTCAGCTCATAATTGATGCAACTACTAAGACTCAAAACTGAAATAATTTTCAGTATGTGACAAAAGTTTTGCTGTCATAAAGAGATGTCTAGAAGTTTTTAACGGCGGAAGGAGAAAACTTTAAAAGTCAGATTTTTGAGAGCTATTTCGCCTTATATCATACAAATAAATTCTATTATTCGAACTATGTGCGTAAGTGATTCATTCGATCTATGGAGAATTTTACAAATTTTACCTTTGTAATCAATCGTTGCGCTTTCTATTGGAAAATGATGGGAAAAAACAATCTTTAACTCTGAGCAATTACGGGCGGAATAAAACTAAATCTATACATATAAAATTTTGAGCGTAGCGCTTGTAAATTTTGCAGCAATTTTTTAAATCTTTTATTTTCACTGATTCTCCTCCTTGAAAATTGACGTTCAGGGCTTCCTATAAATGTGATTCATAGGAAACAGTAATACCGCCTTCTAAAAATTAAAACCTAGAATGCTCATTAATTGTTGTGCGTATTCCACATTGTTGTTTTGAATTAATGCCTTATTTTTAAATGATTTTCATTATTGTGCAAAGCCTCCAGAAACCAAAAAGCAAAAGATGCTAGGCCTGAGTACGAAAATAGTTTCTAAAATTTTTTTCTTGCCTCACAATCGTTGCGTTAACGAATTAGCTCTAACTGTTATTGAATTATTAGACGAGAACTGTAAAATATCAAGACTGATTAAATTACTTGACGATGAAGCTTTCCAGATTAAAAAATTCAGGTATGCGGTACAGTCAAGTTTCTTTATATTTATGGATTAAAAAGAATGTGTATAAGATTGCTTAAAATCTTTTAGAAAATTTAAAGTATTTGATGAAAATCTAATCGTTAAACAAACGTGGAATGGAATGATCATAAATAAAATTTTCAGCTCGATTGCAAACCTAATTTGCAAATTTGTAGTTTCTCACATACATATCAGTACGAGCGTATATGTGTATACTTTACGCGTAAACGTCCAGGCACGTTTTCTTCCTTCTCTAATATTTTTTAGCACTTTAGGGCGACCGCCCGGCTCGCCCTCTTCTGTTAAACATGCCCCAGGTAGGTTGACCCCTCTGACAACTTTATTTTGTGTATTTAAGGTGGACTGATACGTTGTAGGTTTTTCTCAGACAAAACAGAATAGAACTAATCATAATGTCAGTTGATGGGCGCATTGTGCCTAGGTAACAACCTATTAGTCATTTATTCTTTGTGAAACATAACCCAATCAGACAAGCTTAAGCCTAAATGGTTTTCCAGTGCAACATAAATGATTATTCATTAAAACCGCATAGATCAAAAAAGTCACATAAATTCATAGTCTTATAACTTAATTTTATTAGAAAGAACATATAACTTGTTCATCTATTTGCCTGTTAGATTTGAGTGTTTTGTAAGCGCTTAAAATCGTGTTTAATAAACTATAATAAATGTAATTTTTCAGTATGGAAGCCTACATGACACGAAAGTCTTATTCCTTTCTTTCCTTTCTTCTTATCCAAATCAAGCAAACTAGTAGCCATTTTCAAAGCTCTTTTTGCATTTTCCAAAATGTGAATCTTATAAGTATTAGGCAGCTAGAGCTAAAAATATTGTTCGAGCAGATCATGATTAATCGCATTTATTTTACAAGAACGCCGCGAAAGACACAACCATTCAGCTGATTTTGAGCTTCATGGGAGCCTAGGCAAACTATTACTTTTTTCAATGTGACGGAACACTTCTCTACAGAAGTTTAAAATTTTATTCTTTTTGCAAAATAGTTGCACTCAAAAATTTTCTATCTAAATTACTTTATCTTCTGAAATTGGAGTAAAAAACACATCTTTTGAGTCATAATCAAATAATTAAGGCTTATAGCAAGCTTATTACTGTAACGTCTGAAACTAAAATATGTAAATACTACTGATTAAAATTACACACATTATTATTTCAATCAAAGACGTATAGCAATCATTCAAATGCTGATTGATACATTTATACATTAGGTGATTTCCTGATCATTGCTTTTAGCGCTTCCAGAAATTATTCTGTAAGTATACTGATGTGCACCTATCGTCTTAATATATTATTGAACCTATTTATATATGTTATTTTTCATACAATTGAGATCTGATTTTTAGTCTAAATCTAATAAATAAAAAGCTAATTTATTAGATTTAGGCTACAGATTTGAAATTTATTTATCACGTCTAAGAAAAATGCTCAAATGAAACGAAAAAGACGAATATACTCTGAATTACGGGTTATTAAGGATGTAAAAGGAGGAGACTGGGAATAAGTCCTCATGTATAAGATTGGAATAAATATTGAATTTGATCCACAAAACGATTGAAAATGCAGGAATTTAGCTATGCAATAGCTAGTGAAGATCATCTAGATCTGATCTTTTTATCCAGATTCAGATCCAGATCCAGATAATCTGGATCTGCATCTGGTTATTTTCCAATCTGGTTATCTGATCTGGATCTGGATCTGCCAGAAATTCAGAACCTGATCTTTATCTGGATCTGGATCTGTTTAGTCAAGATATATCTGGTTAAACAGATCAGGAAGTTATTTTTCAGCGAAAGGATTCTTTCTGTTTTACGATTTACTGTAGGTAGGTTATCTAAGTAGTTGTAGCCTAACATGCACATGGGGGTGAGGGGTCTGCTGGGGGATTTTACCCCTCCCAGTTCTGTGCTACCCATCCCCCCTTCAGAATGGCCAAAAAGTGCCGCTGACCCCCATAATTTTTTGGTTTTAGAAAAATTTTTAAAGCTCTGCAGAAAAGTAACTTAAGTGCTAAAAATGTATTAAAGGTTGTTTTTTCACATAAATGATCATCAGAATTGACCTTTGAGAGACTATTTTGTTTAAAAATGGGAAAATTTTGATTTTTTTGTCGTGTTTAGGACGTCGGAACAGATTGAAAGATACCAATTTAAAACATATTACCTTGTAAATGAACCAATACTTTTTTAAATTTGAATTATTTGTTAATTAAAATTGTTGTTGTCGTCTGTGAGACAGACAGGAACTTTCAAATAGTACGATAAGTATTCATGAGTGATTATAATTTAAGCAGCAGTGTTTAAAAAAATTGCATTTGTAATTTATATTAATGTCATTTTTGTTAAAAGCAGACTACACTGTCTTTTTATTGACTCATGCCCATTGGTAAAAGTCTAAACTTGTGGGCTTTTACTTTTTAGACAATTTTTACTCATATCATTTTTATGTAAGAGCTCTTAAATGCAAATTTTCCTCGGCTCTGCTTCAGACCCCTCTGGGGGCTGTTATATTAGTCCTGCCACCCGAGACCCCCTCCAATGAATCTGGGCTTCAGCGCTTTACGCCTTCCTTTTTAGCAATACAAATTGCTGCACAAAAAATATTTTTATCTGGATCTCTGGATCTTTTAAAATTTTGATCTGGCAAAACAATCTAGATCTGGGTCTGGTTATTTTCTGATCTATTATCTGATCTGGATCTGGATCTGCCAGAAAATCTGAACCCAAACTTTATCTGGATCTGGATCTGGGTAAAAATCTGGATCTTTTACATCAATAGCAATAGCTATAAGAAAGCAGATGGAGTAGACTGGGAGTGACTTTGTAGGGTAATTGAACGAAATAGCAAATATCCATGCATTCATGACAATCAAGTAAATTGTTGTTTAAAGCTGGTGGAAACGCGGTAAGCTGCGTGGAACAGACTACATGTAGATACACTTGTCTGCCAGCAAAAATTGTGTTCACTAACCAATTGACGCAAGGTTTGTTTGCTCTATTGCTCATGATAATGAAATAAAACACTATTATATACAATTGCACTTAGTATTCTATAAATCACGATACAAAGCAGGAAATTGTCGCAACCGGTAAGCAATTTACGAGAAGTATACATTTTAGATTATATTTATACACTCTTATGTGACGCGTTAAAAATTATTTGAAGAAAGTTAGATTTTTTTCGGAGACCGCAGAAAATACTTCGAGTTCAGCGTCTTATAGAAAAAGTTTTATTTCTAACAGCTTTTGCGACTTTAGGCATATACTTACATATTAACTTTTACCTAGTCCCCTTCTTTTACATCCCTAGTAATCAGTAATGCCTTAATCGTCTTTTATTGAACCATCGAAGCGTTTTCCTTTGCTAGCACCTATCTTTAATCAGCATGATTTAAGTAGATCAGACAGTAAACTGATATGGTGACGTGCCATAATAACGATCGCAGTCTAAAAACGCGGAAAGCAATATGTTCTGAAAATCAGAATCATTCTTATCATTCTTTTTAAACAACACAACTTTACCTATTTCAAATAGATCAAAGGTTTTCAGTATAAGTTCAAGCAAGTACTGACTGTTAAAAAACATATGGACTTAGATTTCTAATCTTGACGTTAGATGAAACATTTAAAAAAATAAGCTTTTTGCAACGCTCTGAAACTAAAGTCAATTTTCAATGAAAACTTAACACATATACTGGGTGTAAAGAAAACTTAGAGTCAGATTCGTAATCGTAACCCTACAAAACATACTTTGAAAGAAAATTTACGTTTTGCAACACTCTGGTAGCAAAAAAATGTGTAGTGCAAGCCTTACACATTAACATTAGATTCTGACATTACATAGAACACTTTGAATAAATTAAGCTTCCACAAGGCTCTAGAACTAAAGTTAGCTTTCAGTATTAAGCTTATACAACCACTTCACATCGCTATTGAATGTTAACAAACACGCCCGATTAACGCATGACATTAGACCCCTGGTACATTTTTAGACTCGTTATCATGTCCAGACTCATAACCGGAGAAGTTGGTAAAAAAAACAAGACAGATACACGTTTGACACCCCTGATTTTTGGCTTAACCTCCCCGAATAAGGCTGAATATTAACGTAGAACACAATTTGCTGTGACCTGTAACCCTACAAAAAATTTTATTTTTATTCTATTCGACTTATTCCGACTTCTAAAGGAAGACTACTCAAAAAAAAGAAAACTACTCAAAGAAAACTGCACTTATGGTATACCTACTTTAAAAACCTGAACCTAATTCCATTGCGCACAAAGAAATTCGGCTTGTGTCAGTTTAAAGCCTTTAAATCCTTATACTTATACATGCAAAAACATCTGTTCCGCATTCTATCTGAGGTATTGATCAATCAGAAAAGGGAAGAAATTGTGTGTTTCCGGATAATATTGCTTCCCTGATTTTGAACTTTGAATGCACTTACTCTGACGTGTAGCCGTTGAATTGTAATTTATTTTTATTTTATTCAACTTGTCCGGACTTATAACTTGAGAACTTTGAAGGTGAAATTTGAGACTGAAACCTCTGCTTTACATCGTCTTTTACAGAGTAAAGTTTTAACCCTCATATGTAACTCCGTGTTGAATGTAAAAAAATGCTGGTAAGCTGAAAGTAGCCCTTTTGTCGTAATACATTTCTACAAGAAAAAATTGTTGAGAACAGAACAGGAGTTGTTTTCAGACAAAAATAAGGTCAAAATGTGTTTTTTCACCCACAAATTCTTTACAGCCTAAACACTACCACTCTTATTATAAGTCACTTATCTGAAAAATTAAAAAAAGGTGGCACAGGGATAACTCATTCGCCTAATTTTGAAAAGGCCAGATTGAATAGATTGCAAAACTGAGTTGGTAAAGTCCGTTAATCTACCAAAATTTAAAAGAGTATGCTATAACGATAAGTAAAACTTTACACGCTCTTTACACACCAGGTAGAAGTGTAAAAAAAAAATTGACCATATCGAATTTTTTATTATCAATCTTCAAAAGAAAGCGCATAATACAGGAGTATTAATCTAAAGCTGTAAAGGGGTTACTTGTAGGGAATAAAAGCATATTAAAGGTAGCACTAACGAACTTATACTTATGACTTGAGCCATGCACTACCAAATACAAGAAGCAGAAATCAACTGACTTTGTCTACACTTAAATTCAAAACTAATCGAATTCGAGCAATCTCTGTATTTAGCGTGTACTGATTGCTCGAATGAAGCGTACAGATATTTTGTGAATCAAAGAATTCCGAAAAATTGCTTGATAAACACAAAGCGAGTTTGAGACACAAAAGGACGCATTGTTGGAGATTAATCGCTTCTATCATGATTTACAGTGGATCTTGAGCTTGAAATCCGATAGACGTTTCAGATAAGCACAGGTCATTTCCTTCCAGCAAAGCATAATGCAAGTTTTTGGCTACCTTTAAAAACGAACGGAGCTCAACTGAGCTTGATTGCGCGCTGATATAATCTTATACTTTAATTTATTGTTTATCCTAAATATTTGCAAAAATTAGCGTATTTATTACTAAGCACAAAAAAGTAGTTTTGAAAAACGGTCACAGAGTTTATTATGCAATGATCGTGAATCTTGCCTATCTTGAACAAAGTGGCGTGCCGGTATAATTTGCTCCAAACACGTAAAATACGAGTAGAAAATTTTGGATATGAAACTCATAAATCAACGAATTACTAAAAGTATGTTCTTAAAAAAATCGTCAAGTGCTACTCGTCCTAGTTGCGTTACAAGCGGAGTACCACGAAACTATAGCAGCATTTTTAACAAAAGATTGTTTTTTATGTACATCATCTCTCAGGAAACACATGACTATAGTCTGTTTCATTTATTCGAGAGCTTTTTAGTCAATTCTTTAAAAGGCTACAGTAAGCGAAACAAAACGAATTACTGTAATTCGGCAGATCAGCTCAGTGAGAGCGAGTGGCTGGAATTCTTTCATTTTTAATGCACTAATCCGCCTAATAAATTTAATTTAGGCATTTATTCAGTACTGGGACATACTACAGTAAGTGCGCTAAATAAAAAGCTATCGGGAGGAATCGAACCCGGTTGCTCCGACACGACAAGCAGACGTTTTACCACTGAGCTATGAGGGAGTTCGCGGCGTTTCTTATCATTTTAGTCTATTGTGTTTAAAGTTTCAACTTAGGATGAGCTGAATGCACGATTTTTATCTGTAAGTTGATTAATCTGCTGGAAGACGAGAATAAATTATGTCGCAAAAATATTATTGAAAAACCCTTCTCTGCTACGTAACTACATTGAGATCTAGCGCACTACAGTAAATAAGAGAGAAGGGTTACTGTAGCATCAGAAAACATTTACTGAAAAAGCTCTCGGATAAATGAAACAGACTATAACTGAGTCGTGTATACCGGTAATCAAACTTTTGAGCATAATTTTGTTAATGCCAGCTGTAAACGTTTTGACTCTACTTATACGGAAACAATTAAATCCAATTATTTAAAGTACCATATTTGCCTAACCCATCTATCATGTGAATACCATGAAAAAATGGACATCACCTGGGCTTCAACCGCTGAAATTAAAAAATTCTACACATTGACTTCAATAAAGAGAGCATGAAGTGGAATATCAAAAAAGTGTTTTTCAAAGAAATACAAATTTGTTTAGCTCTCTTTGTAATAAAATGTTTGATTCCTTTCTGCAGAACTCGTAGAATTTATGCTTTATTATCAAAATTGCGGGCTTAGAGCACAGCCCAAAGCAGCCTTTGTGTTAAACTGAATTCAAATAATTCCTATTTTGATGTAGATACAGACTGAGCCACCAAGTACATATCTGCAGCATTTTTTAGCTATGGCTTCCTTATAAAGATTATACAAATTAAATAAAAAATTAATAAATACATATTGCTGTAATAGTAAAGTAGCTTACTCCTGAAAGTTGTTGAAAACAAATCAGTTGTTCAGAAGCTAAACTACTTTTACGTTTTCAGAGTCCTGCTCAATTTGATAAAAATCAATGATAATAACGTTGAAAATACTCGAATGTAACAAAAAGGCGAATATACTTGGAATTAATCATAATTGAAGATATAAAAAGTAGGGGCTATGAAAAGATACTTAAGCCTTCAAAAGTCGTATAAGAATTTGGTACAAACTTGACTTCTGCTAAGCGCTGGAAAAACATCGAATTATATTCTGCGGACTGTGGAAAAGCAAGGTGCCTTATCCGTTCAAAACAAGACATTATGAATACTATACAAAGCATTTATTAATAATTTACTTACTTAATTATACATTTTAAGGGCCTTGTTAGTTGTACAAATCTAGCTTCTAAAGATTGCAAATATTTCATGACAGCTAGGAAGAATTCTTGCCTGGAAATAAAACAATCTAAAGACATTTTATCTCATTTTTGAGTCGCAAGCCAAATTAATTTTCTGCGATTTTTTAAGTAACGTTGTGCCCCGCTAAATTATATTTAAGAAGATAAAGAAAGATACTGCAATACTTTCAATTACCTATAATCAACCTTTGATCGAAATTTTATCTGCAATCTCTGCCAGACAAAGCACTGAATACCCACTAGTCAATGACATTTTAACAAACTACGAGTATGCACAGTTGATACTGGAAATCTTAAAACGTTTACGTAATTTTGCAAATGAAATGATTCTGGAGATGAGTTTACGTCGACAAAAACTTTTGCATATCAGTAACGGAGTCCCTAGGCTATGCCCGATAGCTCGTGATCCGTCACTGGCATCCATCCTAAAAAGTGCGCCTTCTGCCTGAAATGTGGCGTAAGCTCTATGTATTCAATGGAAAACGCCATACCGTGTGAAAAGTCACTTTAATTTTTATGCACTTCTGCTGCATGCAATATGTATGTTTATATCTTTATTTCTCATTAGTTATTCATTCAATTTTCTTTTGTAATTTTCTATTCTATTTCACATAAGAAAATTGGAGCAAAATCTGCTGATCTCAGATTCATGTACCCCGCCTCACCGCTTCGACTCACATCGTTTTCACTATAGACGGCAAAATTAGCATTTGATGGCTTACTATAATTGAGAGCTAAACAATAATGCCAAATGCTTATATTCATTTCGGAATCAGCAATCGAAGTCCTTTCAGCAGTATGTACTTTAGGTATGATGCTGCAGTTATAAGCTTACTGTAAGCCTTCTAAGACAAAGTGGTTGATGATGACTTAAAAAAGTGATTCATATCCTTCAGGTTTGTTGAGCCAATTTAGGAATCCATGCACCAATGAGGACAAAAAAGTGATTCGGATAGGATTTTTTGTGGCGCAACTATTTTACCGAAAAAATTAAGGTTTTATATTACTGTAGCTTATCACCTGAAAAAAGCAAAAACTGGCTCAGGCTTCCATTTACCCTGTATTCTTGATAGTAGTAAAATAGTTACGTCTTTAGATGGGCTTCCTTGTGCAATAAACGCTGTTGACCAAGATGTGCTCATTCTTCCGGTTTGCACAATACAACTTTGTGTCATGGCGGCAGCCATTTTCGAAGAACAATACTTAAAGCCGTAGCTTCCTAACTACTTTACGTAATATGAACAATAAGCGCATCTTGGAAAGAGCAAAAAAGTTTTTGTATGACTACTTCTTCGTTAGATTTGGATGAGTAGACTAAAAGTTTAATGTGGCTGCTATTTTAATTACTGTAATAAAAAAGTGCCTTTTTTACAAATTAAGATTTGTAATTTTTTTACTGCTTTAGGATAGTGGACATTGTTTTCTGTAATGAGAAAGAAAATCGGATGCCCTTTCTAATGAGGTATGTTTCGATGTATGGTTTTTTAATAAATTTCTTGATCTTGGCATTTCAAACAATGGGCTTATACACGTTCCTTTTCACTCAACACAGTTTTAGTGCTGTAGGTAAAATTAACACTGTGAGGAACAAAATACGTTTTTGCATGGGTTTTGTCGGCGAAATTTTTCCGTTGTGAGTCGTAGCAAGCCTTAATTATAAAAGGTAAAAGATTTTAAGGATTATACACACATATTGGTCCCTATAATTGCATTCAATATTGATTATTGTTATTGTACACACTTTATACTAAAAGTCTATTTTGCTACCGGAGCGTTGTAAGAAGTTAATTCCTTTAAAACTATTCTAATTACCATCGAAATTACGTATATAACTCAAAATTTTGTTTAGTTGTGTAAGTCTTCCACTGCTATATAAACTATAGCACTAGAGCAATGCGAAAGAACGATTTTTTAAAATTTTCTTCGTAACATAGAGTAATACAAATCTCACCATTCACTGAGCGGCTGTGTATAGCTCACACTCGTGATGGACTATAGTTAAAGAGCATTGCCGAGTGTTAAGTTTTCAAATGTTGCTCGTGATGATGAATATTCCTCGATAAAATCGGGATAACGGACTTGTCTGTAAATCTTCTTTACACCTATTAATTGGGTAAGGTATACACTGAATAATAAAATTAAGATATAAGAAATAAATTAAGCAACCGTATAAAGATACTTTATTTATAATTTCGAGAGAAATAAATCCTTTTGAGATGGAATTTTTCGACATATATTATATATTTTGAAATATACCCCACTCCTGAACTTATGATTTGCATCCGCAATAGATCACTCAGGAGCTGAATGCCGCCTTGCACAGGGCAGTCATTTTGGATACCGCGATTTAGCTTCCCCACTCCGTGTGTTCTTGTACAAGGTCGGTTTGCACATCTGTACAAAGATGGTCCCTAAAATTCCATGTACATTTTGTACACACAATTTTCTGGTTGCATGGTACAAAAGCGATTCTAGTGTGGTAAACAACAGAGTTGTTCGACCTCTGATGTTGTACTTTAGCTAATTTCTGAGTTTGTGAGGGCAAAAATTGCTAAGAATCGTCTTGAAACGGCTCGCGCCAAAAAGTTTGACACTTTCCCTTTTGAAATGCAATTTCAGCCATTAAAAAGATCTATAGACTTATAATTACTTATTTTCGCGCGAATAGCCAAAAGTTTTTTCGAATTTCAGAAGTTTTTGCAATTTTTTTGTCTCCTCAAAAAATATTTGTGCGCGTACAAAGACGGTAATGAAAGTCTTTGTGATCCGGGAAAGTCGTTGCAGAAGACATAAAGACAGTGTCTCCGCTTTCATTTTTTAATTTAATGGAATATCGAATCAATCACAATTTAATGACATTTACGACTGCGAAATAATTTTGACACTATGATATCCTTGAAGTTTACAGCCAACATGTGGTGCAAGTCGCCTCTTAGTCGTCGGCGATGTTATCCATTTTCTTGAAAACCCAATTAATGTGATTTGGTAGAAAAGCCGAGTACGAATAATAATAGTACGATCTTCGACCAAATCTGAATCGGTTGATCGTTCGACCATTTATTACGCCCATCAGCAATGATACTGTGTCTTCATTTTCTTTACACACATATCCGCCGCCAGAATCACCCTGAAATCAATTTTAAGCATCACAGTATCACAGTACTGCGCTTGCGCGTACATACTTGGGTATCTCAAGACAAGGCGAGCAAATTCGGGGGGGGGCTCCGATAGGGCAAAATCGACAAAAATGGCGTCAAATTATTTAATTCTGAGGTTCTGGCGATATTCGGGGGGTCCGCCAGGTTCTCAATGGGAGGTGAATCTAGTCCACACACACCCTACGCCTATGTGTGCACGTGCGCTGTTCTTGAAAGCCAGGTAATTAAAATTTTGTCACCCACATTTTTTATATCACCTTACACTTAAGGCGAATCTAGTAACGCGCGTCGTAAAATTACACAAAAACTATAAATCTTTATCTAATGATTGTGGAGGGGCCTTTTTCATCAAATGCAAATCGTGACTCGCGGATTACAGATCTTACTCATAATTTCGTTACATTCATTCGCCTAAGCCATCAAAATAATTTTCAATAATCATTTCATCATTTAGACAAATATTGGATTGTGATATTATTTATTCAACTGCTTGTGAACGAATCAGTATAAATGCAATTTGAATGCCTCGCAATTGTATAGAAACGAGTTCTACGAAGATTTTTTTGTTCTTTGAAATGTGCACTGATTATTAAGGTACAACGCTTGAGCAAAAAAATTGTTGCAAAAATACATTTTATGTTGCAGATTTCTCTATTTAGTGGATTTAACGTAAAAATCGTGCTAAAAATCTGACACAGCCTGAGCGTCACTAACCAAAATTCATTCCATTTGTTTACATTAACTATTGACATATTTACGGGTACAAAGTCAATTTTTTTAAATATCTTCTTTATTACTAGAATTAGGAATCAGATTTAACATTTTCTTTACACCTAGTGGCTGCTAATCACGCATGGGCTTGGGCAGGGTCTAAGAAATATAAGTAAGCCTCTAGAAATTAAAAAGATCCCGCAGATTGCTGTACACCTCTCCAGAATTCTAATTTTAGTAAAATTTTTAACGAATCTGGGCAATTTTTGGCGATTACCCAGAATGTTCTTGCTGCCCATAAGAGTCGATATTAATGCCTCGAATGAATTATTAAAAGAGTCAATGAATTATTAATTTATTATTAAATTATAATTATTAAATAAATTATTAAATAAATTATTGAATTATTAAATAAATTAAATATAATGAAATATAATGAATTATTTCAATTTTCAAAATGTATTTCTAAATCGGTGCACTCGGTCGCATTGTACGGTACGCTGAGCGTAATGAACTGGTTGCAATTAACCATATTTTTTCCTCTCAACTTCTTTGCTCAATATGTGTAATGTCAAAATTATCCCTAAAATGTGCCCTATCATTAAGATACCGAGTTTTGTTATGTATTTTATATTTTTATTTTGATGTTATATATTGATTTTTATTTATTTCATATACCTCTAAACATTCATAATCGAGTCATTTCTAAGAGTGTAGAGCACACACAGAGAATGAATCTAGCTTCACAGCGTTGCTTAGGGAATATTTTTTCAAAATAAAACCTTAAAACCTTCTTTACACTCTGCGGTTATTGACTCGCAGTGAGATATATTTTTTAGTTCGCATTATGCTTCTTAAAGTACAGTATGCCAAGTATGAAGAACGGAGTGAGATAAAGCATAAAGCACGTTTACCACAAGTCAGCTTTCCCGCTTTACAGCTGCAAAGAAAAATTATGCTAAACGCTTGTAAAACATATCAAATTTTATGGCGAATTGTGAGAATCTATCTGTCGCAGAATTTCAACGGCTCGAAAAATAGAGCAATTTTTATTGATGCAGTACTTCGCATACGTGCATGCACGTGAAGGATCTTGGAAAGAGAGAGAGTCCCCCAGAATGATATTTTTGACGATTTTTGCTCGCAAACTTTTGAACCCTGGACTGCACCCAAAATACGGATGCGTCTGCGTATGATTGGCAGTCGCAGGTGACCACAGGCCTCTAGTATACGAAAATGTTTACTAGGCTTAAACCCTTGTAGTCCATGTTATTTGACGTTTCGCGTATTGTTAAATCGGACTCATAGCGTAATTTTGCTGCCGCTTCAACGCAATTCATTCTGTCGGGTTTCTGAGACCGCTGTTTACGCGTAAAGGGAAAGCGATCTATGAGTAAAATGAAAGTTGGTAATTAATCATATGTCGGATGGTAGTTAAAACCACATTTATACAAAAGCATGTAGATAACTCAGAGAGTTTTGACCATTTATAAGGAATCTAACGTGTTGTAAAAAAAGATTTAACCTACATAAGGATGGCCAAAACAGGGAAATACCCGGGATAATATTGATCAACCAGATAAAAACCGGGAAAAATTTGGGGATTTCTCTATGAATTGAAATTTATGAGGCAAAAAGGCAAGGATTGCTGAGTTAGGAAAGCGAAAATATTAAAAAATTTTGGCGCATCGCGCCAGTAAGTACATTCTGTTTTTGTCATGATATATGTAGCTCCAACATTGACTCTTGAAGCTTAAAAAGTGCCAAATATTCCAGTAATTTATGCATACTACATTACGTAGTAGTTTTTATGCCTATTTTTTTGGCAGCCGGTCTGACCGATTCTGCGACGGGCTGCAGGGTCTCTGGATTTGGAATGCGGACGTTTCGCCCACCCTCACATTTTGCTCCTCCCCCACATTTCGTCTCGGGACATTTCGCCCTCCCCCCGACATTTTGTCCATCTACCCACAATTCGCCCCCACATTTTGTCCCGGACATTTCGCCCCCTGAATATTTCGCCTCCACCCAAATTTACCCCGCAGGACATTTCATCCCCGGATTTATTCAGTTCACTTGCGTGCTATTCTTAACTAAACAAACTTCAAAATAATGAATCAATGAGAGACACTATACATTTGATGTGAAGTTAAACTTTTTATAAAGATTTCTTCGCTTATTCAAAACAGAACATAATATGCATAAAAATGACTAATCATTACTTTTCACAAACGAGACAAAAAGAATGACTAAAATTTGAATTTATGAGTAACCACGTGCGACCTGTACAATGAGAGCTGAATACACAAGCATATACAATACGCACATACATTACTATCATCTGAATCAGACTTTTATTTAAAAAAACTTTGCTGATCGAAAACACGCATTCAGGAATGCAATAACAATTTCAAATCGACTTGTCATGAAACTTTATTAAACTGAATTATACAGGCAAAACCTTTAGGGCATATGTAGAAAAGTTTGGAGCAATTGGAATATGTCTATATTTAAAAAGTTACCGGGTGAACAGGCGCTTGTAACCTTTAGAAAAGTACCTGTTTAAAGCTTTCAATGCAACCCGTGTTTTACAAATTTGTTACCTCTTAACTTGTAAACAAATTCCCTGCAACAAATTCTGATGCAACCCGTAACGGGCTAAATGCGTTTGGTGCGACTGGGCCCAGGATATTTGTGATGCATACGCTTGTCTTCTTCAGTACCAGATCTACTTTATTTTAGAGTTTGCACCCTCCTTATGCACAGTAAATCTTGGGGAGGGCAAAACGTGTATGGGGTAGTGAAGTTATGGGGGCAAAATGTCCGTGGGTAAATCTGAGGAGGTGGGGGGGGCAAAATGTCCAGGGGCGAAAGTTGGGGGCGAATGTGGAGGGCGGAATGGTGGGAGCAAAATGTGGGGGGGGGGCTGAAATGTCTGTCAAGCCCGGATTTTGTAGGCTCTGTTTAATATACGGGCTATAGAGAATAAATCCTCCGTAAAACAAGTTCCAATTTCAGTCAATTCACTGTAAAAACGATTAAATTGATAAAGATTACAATTTTCAAGAAGCAACTTCAGATTCTCGTACAAACTATTTTCTATCATGAAAACACTAGTAAGCAATAAAAATATTTAAGCCAAATGCGACGACCTAATTTTTACCGAAATTGATCAACCAACCCGAAAATCGGGTACTGTAGTGTGGCTGTAGGCGCTGCGCCATTTGACAGATATGATCATGGTGAGAATTATATTGTGTCATTTTGGCAATTTTTTATTTTTTTGCCTTTGCATTTCCAAAATTTTGTTTTGAACGATAAAGAATGATAAGATTTTCTGGTGAATTTTAGCCTGCTTTATTATTCTGGATTATCGTAAACTGAAAAGGCTAAAAACGATGAGTTTAAAACGATAAAATTGTCGAAATTTTTCCGACGTTTTGAGGAATATTCATAAAATCCTGAACAAAAATTATATTGATTTTCACTCCCATCTTAGTAGTCGTACACTTATATAGTGCAAATAAGGCGCGCACTTACTATTAGAATTTATTTTTCAAAATTCCAATCTTACCCCGGCATTGGCAAATATCTTGCAGCTCCTTTGAAGGTTTCTTTTAGTCTACGTTCATGCTATGTTCAAATATTTACTAATGTTCAAAACGGCGAAAAAAACGGAAATGGTTTAAAACATTGGATTTTTACGGCCATAAACATTACGTGTGCAACTAGGCAGGGCAGAAGAACGAGCTTATCCTACAAATTAGTCAATTTGTTTTTAAATATTGAAAATTAACTGAGTGGCCAGTTGTACCTTTTGTGAAGCCATATCCACAAACGTAACAGATCGAAGAAATCAGAAAATCGGTGTAGTTCAGCCCGGAGTGTGGTAGGCATATTGGCAAAATATACATACTGAACGTCACTGCTTGAGTGAATTCGATCAGAGCAACATCATATGTTTCGGGCTTATCGCCAAATTTATTAGGCCACAGTATCCTCGAGGCTTTCCTCGTGATTATATGAGGAGTGAATACTGCCTGGTCTTGGATACCAAAAATGAACGCTGTAATCTTGTAGTCTAGGCGGTCTAAAAATTAAAAATGTTTCAAATGTGTTTGAAAACAATAGATGAATAATACACGATTTGGCTAAAAAACATCCATCAATTATAAATCAATAACATTTGATGAATAAAAAATTCTGGCCTTCAAGTTTTTTGCGATTTTAACAAAATTTATTGGTCTATAAAAATGCAAGTTATAGAATAACCACGTGAATTAGGCCGAAACAATGATCCTCTGATTTCGTGTATTACTTCTGGACAATAAATACTTTCTTGTTCTTGTTCTTGCAAAGCCTTAAGAAAATTATTAAAACCGTTCAGAAAAATCAATTTTATAGCAGAATTATTTCTATATTGACTTAATCTTTGTTTGCTGCTCACACCTATATTTTGTCTGCACTGAACTGGATCTTCAGTGTGCACGAATGTCAAACGTATGTTTATTTGTGCTCTGCTTAATACAAAATAGTTTTTACAAGGAGTGCCATAAGCAACAAGAGTGGTTATAAGGAAAATTTACTTGCAATAAACTCAAGACCAAACTAATTATATGCATTTATCGAACCTTTGCAGACTTACAACCCAATAAATTCTTTATGAGCTGCAAAAAGATGCAAGGCTAAAGCTGTCAAAATAAACTTGTAATTTATCCAATATATTAATACTAATATATCGCTTGGAAATGAAATTGCGCTAAAACGTTCCAAAAGTTATTTTCTGCAGAAAATTGAGATAATTAATCAAATTAAAAAAGCTGTAATTCATAATGAGGGAATCATTACTTTAATTTGCTACAAATAGAATTCATCGACACCATCATTAGAATTTGCACTTCAAATAGAACTGAATTAAAAAAAAGATAAAATATTTCTTCGAAATATAAAATTAGAAATTTTAAATAGAAATAGCGAATGAGGCTCACAAAAAATATAAAAAAATTAAATACTAGCAAGCAAAAATGCATTGATAGGATAAGATAGGACGAATATAGTTGGAAACACGCATTATTGAGGATATAAAAGATGTGCACCAGGAAAAGTCACCTACGCATGCAAAAATCATAAAAAATATGCTAAAAAATTAGACTTTCTGTGAGCAAAGCAAAATTCAAATTATATTCTGCGGCTTGCAAAAGAAAATTACAAACACTGCCTTATCCAAATAGGAATGATCACTTCGAAGTTAAGAAGGACAAATCTTCCGGATTATCAACTTTAAGTGCAATCAAGCATAGTTAATGCAACAGATAAGAATATAGACTCATAATATTATTATAAAAGTGCATAATAATATTTTAAAAATGATATTGCATAATAACAATTAAAAAAATTTGAGTAAAATACAAAGTGATGATAAATAATAAAATAAAATGTAACTGCGGGAACTTGATATATCAAAAATGCGCGATTTCAATGATTTATTTTTCACTAATTAGTGAATATTAAATATTGACAACAGTCGTATACTGACAATAAATGCGATGTTTTTATAAGCAAAAAATTGAATGCTAAATATCCATCAAACTTTATTAGTAAGCTCTCCTAGAAGTTAACCAGCGAAAAACTCTTTGGAAAGTCAACTTCCTTTTCAGAGGCCGCAGAATATACTTCAATTTTCGCAGTGCTTAGAGAAATTATAATTTATTTCATAGATTCTTATCCTTTTTGCATGCACGGTTGACTTTTGCTAAGGCTTTTCTTTTATGTCCTCAATAACGCGTTTTTCCAAGCATATTCGAGGGAATGGAGCCTGGAGATCTCCCTTCCAAAGTTAATCGTATCCCAACCTCCCAAGTCAGAAAATTTTGGACCTATCCCCACAATATTTGAATTCTTGGAAAAAAAACTGTTGCTTTTGACAATTTTAAGGTGCTTTTTGGAAATTTTTGAATCAGAGATTGAAGGTCATTCAACCCTCTCCCTTTAACTTTTTTATGGGTTTCATATTCTTGGTGGTCTTGCCTTGTACCCTAAGCCTATATTTGGTAAAGCTTAGTGCGCCGTATGTTTCCTTTAGCATTATTCTAATCTTTATAATTAAAGGGTGCATTGCTTTTCATTACATAAAATCAAGAATACAAAAGTTACACTTCGCTGGGCTCTAAAACACGACTTCTGGATTCATGTTTAGATCATGTCATCTCATAGAAAATTTAGCTCTCAAAGGCCATTTTTTTAATTCGTAGAACCGAATACGAGATTTGATAAGTTATGCTTGGGAGGTCACACTCTTAACTGTGCTCGCATCTTCCGTCAAGAAATCCTCGCTATAGGTTTGAGATTATACCAATGATTGCGGGTTTCGCTTTCTTATCCAACGAAGGTAAAGAACTATAATATGAGCTCATTAGCGCATAAGCTCAGCGTAGAAGACCGCATGCGCATATGTCACATGTAAGCTTAACAATCGTATTATTTTTAAAGATCGTACCCTAAGACAAATTAAGGGATGATGACCGAAGAACATCTTGCAAAAAAATGACCTTTTCACCCCGTAATTGGTAGTTAACACCGCTAGGACTAACTCCGTCTTCAGAGTGAAAAAACACGACCAAGTGTAATAGGTACAGCATAGATACGTTATTTTTTCAGAAAATAATACATGACTCGTTTCATAGCCGCAGGAGGAAGCGGATATAACAGGGTCAAAAACATGTTTTGTTTACATTCAGAATTCAACTTTACACCTTCACAGCCAACTCGCATTAAGTTTAAAGAAACGCATCGGGAGTGTAAATTTTAAACCTTCCATCACTAATTCCGAATCGAGTTTATATAAATGCGGTCAACTTCTACGTGTAGCCTTTGAAACATACTTTATTCTAACTATAATTTTTAAGTCGCGAAAGGCAGTCGAAAAAGCGACAAAACATTCATTTCAACCCCGGATCTTTACACTAAGGGCACTGTGGATCAAAACCTATTGCGACTTTGAGAAAACATATAAGCCTTTTTAGAGGAATTCATATTCTACAGTTTAAATGCATCAAATCACAATTAGAGTTTATACTAAGTTATTTACAGGCAGCATAAGTGCAAAAAATTTGAATTCGTTATTTTTCTCACTGTAGGACTAAAACCAATTATACAGATTCGTGATATTTCAGACAAAAGCAACATTTAAAAATAAATGGTCATCTGCAGGCTATAGGTAGAAATTCAAAGTTTAGGTGTCAACTTTACACACTCATTACGAGCTGGGCATTGAATGTAAAGTAAAATTAAAAAAGACGAACAGCTAATGTTTTTATCATCTATGCTTAAAAAAACCGCACCTAAGGTATCTTTTATTAAATGTAGGGCGGATGGGATATATGTAGCTGTACCCAGATATATATTTTAGGTGCTCGCTAATGCGCTACCTATGAGCAATAATTAAAAATATATGCAGACAGTTTATCAATAAAAAATTGTAAAAGCAGAAATATATACGGATAACAGAAATCGCATACCCAAATCCACAGCTAGATGAATTTTCTAGTGCAAAAAAAAGCTGCTCATGCGCGTCGTCCTGAATTGCACTCAACTATTCCTGCAGGTTCGATCAAAAGAAAATTTTTTATACATCATTTGATATTCTATAATTTTTCTCCCGTTATTTTACTATTATTTTTTGACACTTCTTTCGCCATTGAAACTTTTACGGTTCGCACCTTAGTAGTAAAAAAACAATAAAATTACATAATAAATTAAATAGATTAATAAAATAAAATAATAAATTAATAATAAAATAATTAAAGGATTAAAGGTTAGACATTCCCGCACTATATAATTTGATGCAATATAGCGATACGTTTGATTCATCGATTTATCTCACACTTTGCGGTACCACTTCAGCTTAACAAAACAATGAGCCGCGCTAATGGCCCACGTGGTCGATTTGTCATTCGGTTGTCTTGCGATGAGGGTCGCTCCACAGACATGGCGGCCTTGTTCAACAACCCAACCGTGCCACGGTTGTGAGTAGAATGTGGTCACAAAACCGCCCACAATTCGTTTATTGCGGTGTTGAAGCAAGAATAGGTCGTTGTCAGCTTGAGTTCTGCTCATGGCTACTCCACAGCTCGTAGGCAATGGCATTATATTCACGAATTGAGTTATGATATGTGGTTCTGCCCAATATTATATAAAATGAAGTATTTGATCGTTGAATGAATGGCATGAAAAATAATGAAGATTTATTTTGCATAGGATAATAAATAAACTTATAAAGCTGATTCAACTTGAAAGTACAGAAAATGATTCCGACAGAAACTAAGGGGAATAAAAATCTGCCTTTACCCACAGCATCAAACGAATCGATTTTAAACAGAAAGCGGGATTTAAGAGCTACTTTCAACAAGAAACTTAAGTTTGCCACTAAGCTTTATAGAAATAAAATGTGGGTGGCCAATGCGTGAATAGACTAGTGAACCATAATTTAATTTTTTACTCTATTTCTGTCTTCAGAGCTTCGCGGATGCACCGCTTTTTTCGATTTTGCGAAACAGACGAATAACATTCTTTAATATTTTATCATTAGAGTATTTCCACCGGAATTTGTGAAACTCAGATTCGAAAAATTACCTGCCGCAACTTCCAAAAATTGAATTTTGACATTCTCAACGATTTCTTCTGAATATTTGACCCACCACACCCCATAATATGGATATAACACATGCAAGCGTAGCCGTGCACCTTATAAAGACATAACTCACTATGTCTGCACTTGAATGTCAAAACTCATAGAGTTTGGAGCAATCTCCTGGTTGAACGCGTACGCATTGCTCGAATGAAGCAAACAAATATCTTGCGAATCTGAGATCTCCAAAAAATTCCCGATAAGCACAAAGTGACTTTGAGACAGAGAAGGACGCATTGTTGAAGATTTATCAAGTTCCTCGTTATGTAAAGCGGATCTTCAACATGTAATCCTTGAACTGTTTGAACGAGGCACAGCTCCCCTTCTCGTTTTGGCAAGGAGTATTGCAAATTTATGGCGTCGTTGAAAAAGGCGTCGAGTTTGACTGAGTTTGGTGACATACCTACGTAAAATGTGCTCGGATCGAAAATCATTAATATCATAGTTTTGCCCGAAATATCTGCACTAAATTAGCACAAGCGCTAAAAGTCAAGCTATGTATATAGACACCAGATGACCTATCACAATGCATCGTCAACAGTTATCAATTTATAATCGCCCTGCGGCACTCCGGGCATATGTGACTACACCTAGGCGTGGGGATTTCGGGGGTATGCACGCTCCCCGAGAAACAAAAATCCCCCAGAAACCGAAATTCCCCTAAGAATTCAATTTTTGAATTTTTTTGTTTTTCATTCGCAATTTTTTTGATGCCAATGGATAGTGCTTGATGAGAAACGCTGAAAAATGGTGTTATTTCTGCCATACTACCATTTTTTAGGGCCTGTTTTTGATCTTTCAACAATCTTGCAACCCTAGAATTTAGGTGCACCCCACGTATGACTGTGACATTGTGAGGTCTAGCGAATTTTACCCTTCACCCGCGAGTCCATTCTGGATTTTGACAATGCATTTTGGACAAGTTGATGGTAGGTAGATTTTAATGTTTTAAGCGAACTGCTGAGGCGGCGACCAGTGCAGCGTAAAGCAATTAATGGCTCTTAGAGAACAGTTTTTGCGCCTAATTTATGCTTAAGCACATAATTCGGATTTGAATCTAAAAAGATTTTGAATACTACAAACAAACTAGAAATTCAAATCTTTTAGAGGTTAAAAAGTAATCGAATACTATATTAAAGTGCTTCAAATTACTAAAGTACGTAACCGTAATCACAGCTCGTTTTACTAGCGTCAAAATAAGAAAATCAGAAAGGAATAAAATTACGATTCTTACAAGCAGCCGTTTTCATAAGCACAAATACATACATGCAAAGACGTGAGTGTACACAGCTTTTACTCAAATTGTACGGAAGACAATGCCGCGTAATTCAGGGCGACGATTTTTTCAAGGTTATATGTAGTACTGTGATAACAATGCGATGCGCATTATTATGTTTTTCCTTCACTATAAGCCTATACCTTTTAGCTTTCTAAATGCAACCGCGTTTACAGTTTGCATGACCGCCTAGCATATTATGTCTACGTATGGCGCAACACTATAACGTTGGACTAAGATAGGTAATGGTTAAAAAGATATGACCTAGATAAACATAACATACGAGCATAGGACAAGAGGGGGCTCTGGGGGAGGGTTCTTGTACACAACAGCACAGTAATCCCTTGATAAACATAGGCTAAAAGAGGAGATAGAAGGGTGACTACTTCACATCCTGCTTACAGTTTCACAAAAAGGCCTCAGATTGAGAGGGAACTCAATTAGAGGGGCGTCCTTAACACTACAACACTTAAAGACAACCACACTCCAACAAGGGCTCGAAGAGTTCATAGACTAATTTACACTACTCTACATTTTATATTTGTATACACCACCCTACCCTTTACACTATTAACGCTTTACACAACCTTACACTTCACACTGTACTTTACATTTTTTACTGCATTCTAAGTGTAGTATGCGCATAAGCAGATAGAATCCTTTGCATGTGATAAATAAAAGGTACATATAATATGAATCAATACACTTTTCGTAAAAATAAGCATAAAGTTCTTTCGTTTCATCACTAAAGGCATTCCGAAAACGAACAATAGAATCATAAGTTTCCTCCTATTTTATCGTTTTTTCCAAATGTACTATAGGCTTTTTTATTTATGAGTAAGCTATCGAAATACACTCGTTTCATTTTTGAGCAAAAGTAACGTCAAAGTTTTTCCTCCATTAAATAACAAAACCTCAACAAATACACAACGGTGTGACGATTTAAATTTTCTGCGGTCATTTTGAATATACTAAAATATCTAGATTAATCGTTTCTTACTTATAAACAGTCTATAAATATCGAAAATTCTACAGGAGGCAAATACAAAAATGAAAGAAATTAACGAATCACCAAACGTCGTTATATAGATAATGGAAGAAAGCCATTTGGGCGGTTCATCAGGCACTGAGCTATGCGGTCACAAATCAGGTAGGCCCATGCACCCTCTCATAATTCACTGGTAATTTTTGTCAAAAAACATCGTCAGAACTGGCATTTTTCGAAACAAACATGGTAAAGATAAAGTATTAGCATGCAAATTTGTCCCAGATGTTGTGAATTTGACTGGTCTCTTCATGAGGCTGGTAATAAAGTCGTATTGAACACAAAATGGATGAGCAAAAATCAAAGACTGAGTGCAATTTATAAATATGAGCGCTGTTCTGCTTTCTTAAAGAAAAATGGCGTCTCAGTGAGAATGGCCCTATTACCTTTCTATAATATGATTACTTAAAATTGCAAATAACGCTTACTAATAGTGATGAAAAAATCCATATTTCTGCCCAGATCCGGATCCAGATCAGATAAACAGATCAGAAAATAACCAGATCCAGGTTCAGATCGTTTTGCCAGATCGAAATTTAAAAAGATCCAGATACAGATCCAGATCCAGATAAATATATTTTTTGTGCAGCTATTTGTATTGCTAAAAAAGGGGGCTTAAAGCGCTCGAGCCTACATGGATTGGGGGTGGGGTTTCGGGTGGCGGGACTAATATAACAGCCCCCAGGGGGTCTGGGCAGAGCCGAGGAAAATTTGCATTTTAGAGCTTTTACATGAAAATGATATCAGTAGAAATTGTCTAAAAAGTAAAAGCTCACAAGTTTAGACCTTCACCAATGGGCATGAGTCAACTAATACTATGAAAAACCTGCTTAATTTCAATTCAACAAAGAAAAACGCTGTTAAAATTCATGAAAAATGACAGATGCACCTACTAAAACCAACATGTACAGCATAGAAATTCTGGGGGTCAAGGTCAAATTTTTTTCAAACATCAAAAAAAGCGATAAAAATGGCCCATGGGCACTAAAAACACTGTTTTTAGACGTTTCTCAATGTCGTGAAACCACTTTTTCAACGAACATTTTTCGAAAAAATTCAAAATTTTCCTATTGTTGGGCAAAAAAGTCTCTCAAAGGTAAATTCTGATGATCATTTACGTGAAATAAACAACCTTTAATAAATTTTCATCACGTGATTTAATTTTCTGCAGAGCTTTAAAAATTTTTCCAAAACTAAAAAATTATGGGGGTCAGCGGCACTTCTTGGCCATTCTGGGGGGCAACACGGATCGGCGGGAGGGGCGTCAAAACCTCCAGCAGACCCCCCATCCCACACTTGCTTTTAAAGCTACAACTACTTATATAATCTACCTTTAGTAAATCGTAAAACAGAAAGAATACCATCGCGCAAAAATAACTTTCTGATCTGTTTTTAATCAGATATAACTTGACTAAACAGATCCAGATCCAGATCAAGATCGGGTTCTGATATTCTGGCAGATCCAGATCCAGATCAGATGAACAGATCAGAAAATAACCAGATCCAGATCCAGATAATCTGGTTCTGGATAAAAAGATCAGATTCAGATGATCTTTTACATCACTAATTACTAATGAATAGTGACATTCAGATCATTGGTTGTTTTTTTCGAAGTAATCAAGTAGCGAGTTTAAGGATCAAAGAAGACAAGAGGACAAACGCCATGCATTCTGTCGCTTTGCTTAAGACTTGTGGGAACGCATTCTAGAGCAATATCTGGACAAAAGCTTTTGGCTTATGGAAGAGTTTTGATTCAAAAGGAAAAAAGTCTGTTCGAAAATTTGTACAATACTTGTATTGTGTATCACGTCAAGTGTGTAAAATAAATATATAGCAAGTAGAGCAAGCTGAAAATATAAGTATTATAATAGCAGGACTGGGAAGTCGATGGCGAGTCAGCTTCAAATAAGAGCTAAAATGCTTGTGCCCAATATTGAATCTTAGGTAGCATGATAGCGCTACCAATCATACACTTGGCCACCTGTTTTATTATGTGCTTATCACAGCGAGTGCATATTTTGTGTACTCCTCTCACAGCAACAAGGGCAAACACCTGGAAGGTTAGCCTTTTTCAAACGATAGATAATCAAAAACTCGATGCACCTTCTTGTTTACACTCAATATTGAGTTAGCAATGACCGTGTAAAGTGTAAACTAAAAAATCAAATAATTTGTGGAGGGCTAATTCTACTTAAATGTTGTCCTTCAGCTTTAGATGACGGATCTGACCCTGAAAATTCTTTACGATTAATTGTTTCGCACAAAAGTGTAAAGTATATGGGTTTTTAACTCTGTGCTTGTCCTTTTGCTTGTCTAATTCAATTTTGCTTTCTGTTCAGTCCAATTTGTTTTATAATCTAGAGGGCTACAATATCTCAAAACCCATTTTTTCTCTTTTGACGCAAAATTTTTTGATCTGTGATCGTTTTGTGTAAAACGTTCTAGACGAAGATACAAATTCCTTAAGCTACTTCGTTAGGTAGGCGGAAGGTAGTGCTTATACTAAAAATGTATCTTGACCTAGGCGTAACAGATCCTAGTTTGTCTTGTTTCTGTATACCTGATATTGCGTTAGTAGCACAAGTGAAAAGTTTACACCGATAAGCACTTTTATGCCCAGAGCATTAGTTATCAAACAGTTTGCGGAGGGCTTTTTTCAAAAAATGTCGCCCACGAGTTGTAGATTAAGAATCTGACCGTAAATTTCTTTAACCTCAATGCTTTTCGAAGACAAGTGTAAAGTATACGGATTTTTTACTCTTAGCGTGTCCTAAAGCTTATCTAACTCAATTTTGGTTTCTGTGCAGTCAAATCGATTTTATAATGTTGAGGGTTACAATCAAACATAGGTGTGAGGGGAAGATTTGGAGGGTAAACATTCTCCCAGAAGTTGGAATAAGCCTCCCCCAGAATTCGAAATACCTCCGAGGATTCAATTTTTGAAATTTTCTTGGTTCTTTAAGGATTTTTTGATGCCATTGAATAGTGCTCGATTAGAACCAACGGAAAATCGTCTTTCTTCCACCATCCAACAACTTGAAATTTTTTTCACTCCCTACCGCAGAAATTTTTTAACCCCCTCCCCTCCAGAATTTTAGTGCTGCCTACCTATGGTTATTATATCTTAAAACCTAAAAGTTTTTTTCATTAAGAGAATATTTCTCGATCTGTGATCGTTTCAGTGTAAAGGGTTCGAGACAAAAAAAGAAAATTCTTGAGCTACTCCGCTTAGTAAGCGGAACATGCTGATTATGCTTAAAATGTACCCTGACCTAAGCGTTACAGATCCTAGTTTGTCTTGTTTCTAGGCACCTAATATTGCGTTATTAGCACAAGTGTAAAGTTTGAATTGCAAAATGCTATTCCGCCCGGAGCATTGGGTATCAAACAATTTGTAAAGTGTCAATTTTTTTAAGTTGCCCCTGAGTTGTTGATTACGGGTCTGAACATAAAATTTCTTTACACTTAATGATTGTTGCACAAAAGTGTAAAGTATACAGGTTTTTTACTCTTTGCGTGTCCTAAAGCTTACCTGACTCGATTTCAGTTTCTGCGTAGTCTAATTAGTTTTATATTGCAGAAGGTTACAATATGTCAAAAACCGATTTTTTTCCTCTTTTAACGCAATATTTTTTGATCTGAGATTATTCTACTGTGGAGGATTTAAGACGAAAAAAATTCTTCAGTATAGTATGTCCCACTTACGTTACGTAGGCGGCGCATACTGATTTTGGTTAAACTCTGCCAACGTTACAGATCCTATTTATCTTGTTTCGTTATTAGTACCTAATTATTTTGTTATTGTGTTATTAGCACAAATGTAAAGATTACAATGAGAAGCATTGTTCCATCCAAAACATTGATTATCACACTATTTGCAGAGGGCTAATTAAAAAAATGTTGCCCCTATGTTGTGGATTACAAATTTCATAATTAATATTAATGCTAAATCAAGAGTCGTGAATGCAGCGCAGAAGATTTATGCGCCATCTTGCCAATTTTACTGTCTGCCATAATTCCTGTGTTAATCACTGTTTTTTTGGATTATTTCAATTAGCGTTGGCCCCATACATTGGCAGCAAGAAAAGTCTGGGAGTTTTGGCTTTGTGGAATTGGCAAAAATCTTTCTAAACATAGAATTCTGGAGTCTTATGCAATCTGTGCGGGTTGTTAAATTTATGTGAGAATGAAAACTATCGCACCAACGTGTTAATGGCCTAGTGGTGCGTTTTTGCAAATTTCAAATATAAGACCAAGCACATGCTCGTTATCCTTTTATTGATTCCACACTTATAGTCTGTTTCATACAAGCTCGGTCATCAATTTTAAAAGCATCTCGGACAACAATCTGACAGATTGCGAGTACAGCATTGGTCTGATATATAATTGTCCTAACCCTCGGCTTACTGTCGGTGAAAATTCTTAGAATTTATGCACGAATTTATGTGAAACAGACTATAATTGAAGTAATACAAAAGTTGCATAGGTAGGTACCTATAATCTGTTTCACGAAACCATTTGCAGGGAGCACAATTCTTGATTCAATGCAAATTGATCACAAAAGCGCTTCGATTGAAGTCGCTATCGCGATTTTGTGCATAGCAATGAATATCTTAGTGAGGTTCTATTATGCAAAAGTGAGGAACCACTCTTGTAGCTATTAGCTAGATCTTTAAAAATTGAATTCCATTAACAAGCTTCCGTGAAGTACATATGTAGTGCATGGATCCACTCAGAAAACATATTAATTACTGTAGTGCTCAATTTTTCACTTGCTCGACAGAGTGGGTAGCAAATTTTGTTATACATATGGCGTGTCATGCGATGAAAAAAAATCGGGTTTCAAGAAAATTTTGTTTGGGCGAGTTTATGCACTATAGTCTGTTCCTTTTAAAATGGCCCATTTCGCAAAAGTCATATTAGCAGGCATGCACGATGGGTCTAGATCACTAAAATAGAAAATGGAAAATTTTGTGGGGTACACGAGGCAATATGCCGGCCGAAAATGGTTGAAAGGCACTTTCACGGAGCTTGAAGACTGGACCCTTTACCTCGATCCCTTTTTCCGCATTTTGGAAGGAATCTCGAATATCCAAATGAAGCAATCACTCTGGACAAATGACCCATATTTTTCAGTCTACGAAGCGGATAAATGAACTTACTGTTAAATTTGCAGGCAAAGTGAATGAGGACATTAGGTGTATTAATTTTAGAGAAATCGTGGAAAACTTTAATACCTCGCAACTAAAATTCAATTTTTGTTCATTTAATCTGCGGTGTATACACGAGTCTAATTTTCGCCTTTTTTCAACGATTTTTTATGTCCAAAGTTCCATAAGCTTTAAGGAATTTCCTTGTTGTTCATCTTGTTTGACTGGCTAGTACGGATGTATGGCCTGAAGTCTTAAATAAAAGAAGGGAACTAGCAAAGAAAAGTGATTCGATGGAACAAAAGAGGTGAATATACTAGAATTTTTTCATTGTTAATAATGTAAAAGGAAGGAATTAGGGATTATTTCCCTATATGCGCAGAAACAATAGGAATGTGCTTAACAGTTAGACTTGCCCTAAACAACGCAAAAATCGAAGTCATTCTGGAGCCTGTGAAAAATAAGGGTGTAGTCACAAAACGTTTTTAAGTGCTTTGCATTAGAGCATTGAAGACACTTTCATGACTAAATCAATGTATTATTTATTTATTGAAATCTTGACCCTCCACAATGCTCTGACGTAAAAGATAATAGTCCAAACTTTACACCTCCATGGCCATCTCAATAGTTAGTATTAAATACCGCGAAAAATTTCTTTAAATCTTTCAAAATGAAGAATCAAAATACCCGCCATTGTAATCGAATAGCCCACAGAATATACTTAGATTTTTGCCTTGTTTAGGGGAATTCTAACTGTTTAGCACATTCCTATAGCTTGTGAGCATATAGGGAAATGGCCCCTAGTCCCTTCCTTTTACATCATTATTAATGAATAATTATGAAAATACTCACCTTTTTGGTTCCGTCAGAGCATTTTTATTTGCTAGTTTAAAAATATTCAGGCATGGCTTGAAAGACAGCCAGCATATATATACATTGCATAAACCCATGCGTGACCACCATAAGTGGGCAGCAACAAAATTCTGGGGAGGGAGTGTAAAAATTTTCAAACTTAAAAAATGGTCTTAAAAGTGGTCGTTTGGCAAAGAGAACACTATTTTCGAAGTTTCCTAGTGAGCACTATTCAATGGCATCAAAAAATGGCTAAAAAAGCAAAAAACATTTTGAAATTTGAATTATGAGGGTATTTTGATTGATGAAGGGGTATTTCAACTTCTGGGGGCTGCATACCCTCAAAACCCCGCCAAGCCCAGGTGTGGTAACCACTAAGACGTAAAATAGTGCTTGTCAGTGGCACTAAAATCGCAATCTATTGATTTTCTACAACAAGAAATAAGATAAAAGCTTGCGTTCTTTAAAGATTCAATAGGACAATTGAACAGAAATTGGGGAGATTTTTCACAAATAGTAATACTTACCACAAATACATTGATGTCTAGCCTGAGATCGATAATTTTAATTATCCTATTCATAGGACTATAGGCACTTTTCCAGCAAATGTCTCGGTAGAAAAAAGATAAGAAATTTTTAAATAAAGCGGTCCGCATTAACAAGATTTGGGCATATATATTCAAAACACTAGATCAAGGTGTGCATACCTGAAGAAAAACAAACTTTTGAGAAAGCTTATTGACACAATTGGTCCAAAGAATATTTTATAAACAAGAGTGATTTGCCCGAAACTATTTATTTTTTTTGAAAGCTCTGATGGGTGAGAAACTGAAGGGCACCTTTTATGAACCGCATTTCAAAAGATTGATGCTCCAGCTGACGATTCACATATTGTTGAAGAGATTTTGCAAACTCGAAAAAGGCAATAAAACTGATTATTTTGTGTGATGGGAAAGGTATCGTTCAAAAATTTGATTCATGTGCTTCAAAATCCGCTAAATTATAGAGACATCGGTGTGATTAGACCATAATAATCATTAGCTACATATGAAAAATGACTTCCAGTCCTAGGTCCTTCAAAAAAGAGCAACCTACAAGAATATACCTTCATTTGATAATTGGACTCTAAAACTTTTTTGAATTTTCTTTTGCTATCCTCGTTACTTCAGCAAAAGCTAATAAAAGGTTGTCATCTGATGATTATGACGTCATGCGCAAAGAAAAGTCGGATGCGTGTCGCATGGTGTCGGATAATAACGGACTCATGTTGAAGCATATCGGAGCGGATTTGACAATTTTCGCATTCCGACACCAAATCGGACGGAGTCGGACGAATTATGAATGCGCCTTTAGAACCCACAAAATTGCTAGGCTTACTATTAAAGGCAGAACAACTTAGTTTACTTAGGCAAAATCAAAGTTTATCAATTTATGGCTATATGGTGCCTGCCTATAGCCAGGATTTCTTGACTGTGGGTATGTGCACACTCCGAAGTGCAACAACTAAAGCTTAATTTATTAATTCATAAATTCAGCTTCAAAACTGTGCAAAAGTTGCTTGATGCGATTAAATTCCCCAGAAGGCAATGTGATCTTAGCATATGTATATCGAGGGTATTCACTTGATTTTCGAAGCTCTTTTCCTTTTTCGGCGTTATTTTTATAACATTATTAGTGGAATCGGGGATACAGCGCACTTCCTGCACCCCGTTCCTTACAAGCCTGAGATGGGGTACTTGGAAGTACGCCTGAAGGGTAACCAGGACGTTCGGATTCGAATCCCGGCTAGCGAAATGTTTTTCAGTGTAAACATCATAATGTAAAGAGTCTTGTGTAACCCCGATGATAGATAATTATTTATCCATCAATGATCAGATTAATCATCGATAAATAGAACAAGTTTACACATACTGAAACAAGTTCTTAGCATTTAAAATCTTATTGCTTTCAAGTAATCGGCTAAACATGCTTTACTAAATATTCGACTTGCTGCCAATAAATATCGCAACCTTTGACGAATATTAAATAATCACTGATGAGTAATGATTGAATCATCAAATTTGCATTTAATTTGTTTAACTGCAGTCCTACAGTTATATTTTCTCAAGTTTTTGTATTACATCCTGTATTGTATATAAATTTTTGTTATATTCAGAATAACAGGTATTGCGAAAATCAAACATAAAATATAGAGGGTAAAAATTATAAAGAGTAAAGCATCACACCATATAAAGATGGTGAGGCCCTAATATATATTATAAGACTCTTTTCTATGATGTTGCAATTCAACTGCAAAAACATGTTGGTGCACGGTGGTTTGAGTGCAAAGTAACTCATGCAATGGTGAAAACTACATGGGAATCGAGTCCTATAATTTGGAGATTTACCATTTAAAGAATGGGTAAGCTCTCTTTTCGATTTTATGGTAAGCCCATTATAAGTGCAAAGGATGCATTGTGGTTGTACTTGCCTATATACGTGGTACTAAAATTATAAAGTTAAACGTGAAGTTCAGTATTACTTGATGACACGTACAAGAAAGAAGAATGCGCTTGAGATAAGCTTGATTGGGATAGTTTTTCATACTGGAGAAACAAAATGTATCATGAGAATATTGAAGCATTGAGATTGATGAGCTATTCTGAGAATTGGGCTTTACTGACGGAATTCTAACGGTAAAGGTAAGCCTGGATTGGTTTTCAGGGCATTTGACTTGGTACAAATACTTAATATTTTATTTTGACGATATGACATGAAGGTTATGAAAATGAGAATGATTAGGAATTTAGAATCACATTTTTCAATAGCAAGCATTTGAGATGCGCTTATGACATCACGGGCTAGCAAATTTCTTGTAATAAAAAACCGCTTCATCACATAAGCGCTTAGCGATCAATTGAGGTTACTCTATTGGACTCTAAAACCAAGGGCTAGAGGTGTTCAAAAATGTGTTTTAGCCCTGGCTGAGGCCAAGGGTAATGTATACAGTCGAAGCGGTAAGCCGAGGTACATCAATCTAAGATCAGCAGATTCTGCTTCAATTTCATTACATTGAGTAGAACAGAAAATTAAAAGAAAAATTTCAATGAATAACTTAAGTGAAATAAAAAAATAAAAATGTAATTGCACGCAGCAGAACTGCGGTTGAGTTAAAGCATATTTTCACACAGTGTGGCGTTTTGCATTGAATACTTGATGACTAGAGCTTACGCTACACTCCAGACAAAAGGCGCAAATTTTAAGACAGATGCCAGTGATGGACTTAGATTTGTCCAGGATAGTCAGGGATTCCGTTATTTACTTGCAAAATCTTTTTCCAGCGTAACCTCATCTCTTGAATAATTTTAGATTTACTGCGCATAGTTTGTTAAAATGTCATTGTCTAGTGAGTATTGACTGCTAATGTCTGACAAGTTCGTAATCCTGATTTCATACAGAAATCTTGATCTTACAGACAACATTCAAAAAGATGGACCCTCGGAAACGCTCTTTAACTACATTTCATCCCCAGTGTGAACTATACACAACCGCTAAGTGTAAGGTGAGATTCGTAATCCCTATGTTACACAGAACATTACAGAAAAAAATGGCATTGAGTTATAAAAAAATCGAAAATGTGCTTATTCGAATTTTCAAATTTTCCATCTTTCAAGAAAATAGCGCTGTCCTGAAATGTCTCACTGATGCTGTCAGATAAAGAGCCCTCATACGCAAGGGCTAATGTAAGGAGGCGGGATGGGCTGACCTCCCCGCATGGGCGTTAGGGAGGAGCTTCGGATGTTATGCACCCCCCGCAGAAGTTAACCCCCTTAGATTACTGTGGACCTTGGAATTCTACTTTTAATATGATTTTTTTTGGCGATTTCACTCCTCACAGAATTTTCTTGCTGCTCGTGGAAGCTGCCCCACTATTGGCCCAACAAAATACATAGCGAGATAAAGGATGTATTTGTAATTTGGAATATCTTCTCTGGCCGTCAGTGATCATTATTTCATTTATTTTTTCGGCTAACACCTATTAATAAGATTTTATACATTATCGGCGGGCTTGAAGTCATTTTTCACTCATTGAAAGTCTCAAAATAATTTCAAGCGCAAGAACAGCTATTTCAGCATAGATTTATTCAATTTTCGATCACAATCCCCATATAATCTTTCGACGGTCTGCAAGTGATAATTTAAACGTCTCAATGCCCTCCTGCCTAAATTGTACAAATTTTCGTGCGCTTCCCAACGGAATTTTGCTAGAGTCAAAGAAATTTAATAATCTTTTCGCATTAAAGTAGAAAATTCTGAAATTTGTCGAAGAAAGTTGCATAAAAATCATTTTAAAAATGGTAGACAACGTAAAATGCCGAAAACGATATTTCGCACGTGAAGGGCAGATTTTTGACGTATTTTTGACTGTTTTTGGGAAAGCCGGGGTACTGCCGCAGTAGTATACCCTGGCTCCTAGACCCTTATCTTATAGCGTTTGTAGTGTTATAAGATTGGCAGATCTGCTCCCCCTGGCACAAAATCGAGGGCGCGCAGGGCAAAAAGGTTGGCAGGAACTGCCCGGACCAATCCGTAAGCCTAAAGAGGGCCTTGTGAGACAACTAGTAAGGCTAGGGGGCCTTATAGTGAGATTCCTCCGCATTTTATCGATTTTTTACAGTAATAGCTAGTTCCGAAACAACCTGTTCCGAAACAAAGGCAATATAAGTTGCCCAGTCCTAGAGAGGTTCTCGTATTTTGTGAGGATGCTAGTGTAAAGTGTAAAGTAGTAACCGCTTAGGAAAAAAGTTTTTTCCTAATTTCTAACCAATTTTAGAATTTTAATGCATCAGCATCGAGAGTTTCATTTTTTCTTACAGTAACAGTTGGCTCCAGAAACAACTTGTTCCGAAACAACATTGGCAGTGTGTGTGTGTGTGTGTGTGTGTCTTAGGGTGGCAGTCCCCGTGGGGGTTCCCAAGCGCCAGCCCCACAAGCGTCACCCCCACAAGCGCCACTGAGTTCCACAAAGGACACCAAGGTCCACAAGCGCCTGCCAAGGCTCCTTTACATTGTACACCACTTTACACTTTACACTACGCATCACTTTATATCTCTTTATATCATTTCAATGTGTACCATACTGTCTATTTCATTTTTGAGAAAAATGTTATTACATACTAAGACAATAATACTGCGTCTTGGAGAAACAGGATATGGGCCTTTAAGAATATTGTTAATAAATAGGTAGACTGTTATAATATGAAATAAAAAAATGGAAAAGTGTTAAAAGCAAATATATTACGACCCTCAAACGGGGTATAGTAGCGTGGAACAGCCTTATGAGAGGGCTAAAAAAGTAGTTAAAAATAGACTGTCCATGTGAAAGAATGGTTATAAAAGCAGCCCACATATATATTACATGAACTCGCCCTCAAGCGGAAGCCCGGAATAAAGTGCTAGTATGTAGCATTGATGAGCAATAAATGTGATATTGTAGATCTGCCTGCAGTCTTTAAGCATGTTTAACGATAATTTTAGGTATCTCTTGAATTGCATAAACATTTTTTCAAATACGGCATGGTCTCTTCCTCTAAAACCTAAAATTTCAAAAGATGTTCTTGATCGCTTTTCAAAGCATTTTGCATTCATCTAATCGAAAACCGTACTAGCTGCAAACAGTCGGAGGGACCGAATTTACAAACAAGGAGTTCCAGAAATTTCTAAAATCTGAATCTATCGAATATTTCATGACCAGAAGCGAAACAAAAGCTAGCGTAGTTGAACGTTTTAATTGCACGCTTAAAGAACGTATGTGTGGCGGTACTTCACAAAGAGCATTCAAAAATTCTATTGACGTATTACCCGACTTAATGAAAAATTATAATCACTCCAAGCATCGTATGATACTTACATTACAACGCCAGCTAATGTGACCGTAAAAGATGACGGAAATTTCAATAGAGCATTTAGGATTGAACAAAACGTTGTCTTTAAATTTAATATTGGCGATAAAGTCCAACTAAGTAAAGTTAAGTGCACTTTTGAAATATTGTGATTTTGGCCTAATTGACATAGGTGTTTTTTATAATTGAAGAAAGATATGCTCGAACCCCACCTGTTTATGTTTTAAAAGACCAAATGGGCGAAAATGAGGGTATTTTTTTGAGCTCGAATTGCAAAAGATTGAATCAAAAACCGACGATTTGTGCGCGTAATTGAAAAGATTGAAAACGCGTAAGAAAGGCAATAAAATCCGATTATTTAGTATGGTATGATGATACCCAGAAAACTTTGATTCCTGGGTCTCGAACCTTATAAAGTTATAAATTGAAGTAATTCTGTATCTCCAATTAAAGTCTAAAATAGAGATCAGCCGATGTTTTTTCAATCATATGTTGCGTCGTTTGTCACAATACACTTACTTGTCTGATGATGCAATTAAATACTATTTTTGGCCAAAAATGAGCGAGCAATATAAGCAAACATTGCTCGAATTTAATGAGAATGCTATTTTGAGATCCTCAAAGTATATCAGAAGACGATTAAAAAAAGGGAGATATTGACATATTATTTAAATTATGGAATTTCTTAAGTCCTGAGGCCAAATTTAATTTTGCAAACCCTTACACCACACACATAGACGAGCAACTAATGTCATCCATGTCTAAGGTTTTCGTTTCAAGTTTTGCAGAGTGTGAAAATTTTTCTGTAAAGGTTAAATTTATTTGTAAAGTTTGAAATTTTTTTCTAAAGAACATTTTTTGCAGAGTTTGGAATTAATTTTGCGTGCTAAAGCATAGGAATTTCGCAGAGTACGGAAAATTTTCTGTAAAGTCTGGAAAGTTTTTTGAAAAGTTTGGAAAATTTTGTTGTAAAGTTTGAAAATTTCTTTGTAAAGTTTGGAAAATTCACTATTGAATTTGGCATTGCTCAAGCATTGTTGAGACTATTTTATAGGCTATAAGGCAGCTCATGCTTGTTTTGCACCTGTAAGAATCATTTTTCCGTTGTAAAAAGCAAAAAGGTTACATTTCTAAAGTTGTATACTAAACCAAGAAAAAAAATTTACTTCGTACATGTATTTCCCATTTACTCATATCATAAAACTTCAAAGATCAATGCGAAATCCAAAGTTAGCTGAGCCAACGAGAAGTTCAAACTTTATTTTCAACATTGAATTCTCCATCTTTAGTATATGAATGAATGCCTTCTTATTGTATTTTCGCCTTTCTTGTATAGTTTTTGCTCCAACGCATAATTTTACCCGATCTGAAAATCAGCAAGGATGCCTGAGGTAATCGAAATACAATACCTAGAAATTTTTGGTGATTGGTATTTGCAGTATTTGGCAATATCACATAGACGTCATCTGGATTTAGCGTATTCGGTAGTGCTATAGTCAGCACAATGTTCTGTATTGTGACCATTTTCTCTATAAATACTTGTATATATAAATCATTATTTATGAAAAAAATGATTTTTCAACATCCTTTCACTCCAACAATGGAACAAACAAAAGAACGTTGTTAGTATCCGATGAGTATGGAGAATGTCGATGATAAGGTACTAAAAGATTTGGTAAATGTAGCGGACAACATTGCAAACTGTTAACGAAAAATGTTGCACTGTAGGTTTATTTACGTTTAGCGTTTCTAGGCACGTATTTTATGATTCTGAATTCTTATTTAGCATGTTCTCTTTCTGTGTAGCGTAATTTAGTTTACCATGTATATTACGTGTAGGTTTAAAGGTTTGAGACGCCGTTTATGAGCGTCCTTTGAATCTCTATGTAAATTTATTTATGTTTAATAATTGCATTCGATTCGTAATTTATCGAAACAGGCAGTTCTTAGTTTTTGGTATTGAAGAGTGGGTTGTCTAGCGTAGTGTGGAGTTGGTTTGTGGAATCAATATTATGTGGCGACGTTGTTATTTGGTGTCTATATTATTGGCTTATTTTGGTGAATCATTACTGTTGTTTATAGTTGTTAAACTTTGATGAATACATAGCATATTTATGCTGTGAGATAGCGATTACACTTCGAAGCAAAGGATTAGGCACGGGGCAAGGGTTGGATTCATATTACTTTCAACAACTCTGTTACAATTTGGAGGTCCTAATTGACGAACTTCTCGTTTTATTTACAGACCGAGTGGATTTCCGCTAAATTCGAAGATAAAATGAGATAGAAATGAATGTTGCCTCTGAAAGTGAATGGCTGCCTCCTTGACCGTCAAAATCCAGAAGGATAAGAACTGAAAAGGAGCGTCAACTAGCTGTCGTCATAAAAGGAAGTAACGAAGAAGGTAGGCTCGGACCGAGGTAACATTTTAAAAGAGTTTTGTAGACTGGGCGAATTTTCGATTTAATTGAATTTGAGACTGGAAAGGAAAGAAAATGGCTGAAAATGCTGAGGTTGTGGCACGCGTTGCAACGTATGCAGTTTTTGCAAATCGTGCAAACGAGTGTGAAAGAATGTAATGGGTGAAACAGCAAAAGCTATTTTCCAGTTTTTTGAGGATTTCGAAAGTTTAGCAGCAGCAGGCGGTTTAAGTGAGGAAGTGAAACTTGCGGCGTTACCGCTTTGTTTACAATCATATCTACATTACATATTTTTCGGTATATCAGGTACCAGTTACCAATTATGCAACCGTAAAAAAGTAACTTAATTGATCACTTTCAACTACCCGCTGTAGGTGAAGAAGGCTATTGCAACACGACGCTGTCGGGTCATTTTTAATGTACGTTGTGCAAGTACAAGTGAAAATAGCAAAATGTGACTACAACGAACACCGATAAAATATTGAACTCAAGTGAATAAGAACAAACGATAATATAAAAAGCAAAATGAGCAAAACACCAGCATGATGATTATAAAAAATTAGGAATTTCTTGTGATTAAGTGGAAGATTCAAAGAAAGAATAAACTACGAAAATATGCAATGACGCACATTATAGATAGAAATCAGTCAAGAATTCGAATGATTAATTTAAGCTTTTAGTGTTCCGAATTCTTCGCAGAATTCAAAGTACAAAGCGAAGAATGACATGTAGTAATAAGTTGAATAAGTTTAATTCAAAATTTAATAAGTCAAAGTAGTAAAACGAAAAGCAAATGTAACATTCGTGACATCCTTTCATATTTAGTGAAAAGGAGACCGATGCTTGATTTCTTTTTTTAACTCTTAAATAATGTTAAAGATAATTTTGCAAAAATCTTATTTAGTTAAGTTTTAGCTGTGAGTAGTTAAATGTTAATAGTTGAAGTTAATAATTTTAGTGTGAAACTTAATCATCAACTAGGTTGGTGGCGCGCAAAAAGTATCATGCTAAAAAATGGTTAAGTATAAAACGCTGCAAACAATGTACTATAAGACAAACAAACACATAAAATATAAGTAAGCTAACAGTACAGTGGATTGCTGTTGGTTTGGCTGTAGTTGATTGTCCCAGCTGCTTTTGAATGGCCTTACAAATCCGCATCTCCTTGTGATCCATCTCCCATTTGGCAAGGCAAATTCTTTGTGCAATTTCTCAAAACCATCTGCAATAGAACAACGAAAGCCATACTAGCCGCTATTATCGCACCATTTTAAACGCGCGCAAAACTGCTGTAGCATCATGCGTATCAGTTCATCAAAAGCGCTTTTTTGACATCCTTCGCCCGAATATCTTGACCGGTATGAAGCTTGACTCGGCGACATAACTGGGCGGATGACTCGGCGTAAATTGTGGTGGCTGGAACAACGCGAGTCTGAATGGTGCGGACTGGAATGATGCGGGTCTGAATGGTGTGATCGGAATGATGCGATGGAATGGCGCGTCTGAAACTTCATGACAGGTTGATGCGCGATATACCAGTATACAAGACAGTGGAGGAATGGGTGCAGCCATTGGCAACAATACTTCAGAAGACTTACGTATACAGCTAGTTGATTCGTTTTCTTTATGGTAATGTTTCTGAGGTTTGGCAACGTGAAGAGCCTTTTCCAAGAAAAACGGTTTTCCCAGTAATACGGTTTAACACTCCGTTTTCAGAAAATTACTTGCAAAATTGGTTAAATCAGCATCGCATAACGAGCCAAAGTGCATAAGTGTCCAGACAAGCAGTCGCCTGAGCCCATTTGCAGCTGCTACTGTCATCATATAGTTAAGCATGTCACTAATGATACCAGATCTTTACGTTAAAAAAGTTCACTTGCTATGGCTATAAGATCAATGTCCATAACTCCAGTTACATGCGTAAAACATCAAAATTCTGGTTCAGTAGTTAAAGTCTCAAATAACCGGCTTGTGTTCGGATTTATTCTTTAAAAATTTGATTGGTGTTTCTGCAAGTACCGCAACCGGAAGCCGACAGTAAAACAAGGATCGAGTAGTAAAGAGCTAAGATGTAAAGATATGCCGCCCATTTTTCTCATAGGTCAACGAATGCCAAGACTCGTCCGAACGCAGCAAGACTAATTATGTCACAATAAGGCCCGTGCTGCTTTTTGGCCTCTGAAGGCTTTCCCTCTTCATCTTCCCTTTTTCCTCTGCAGACCGGCTCCATATATCTGGTGGCTGTCCTCTGATTCAGATAACACTAAGACTAGGTTGTGTCCTCCATTGCAGGGGTAGCATGGCCAGTGGTCTATTGACAAAATACCTGAGCAGTAAACAGCTAGTAGACCTGGGTTAACTGGATCGTCACGCATCACTTTGCAAACAATTTAACGCTCATATCGCCAGGTATGTAATAAACATGAGGATCGATTGACCGTATGGTTTGAAGTTAACCACTATTCACTGAGCACGCTACGCACTGGTCCCGGCGCATAGGATTTTCGCTTCCAATTTTCCTCGCCTCTTTTTTTACGCTTACGAATAGATGCAGAATCCTCGCCAGAATGTGACATCTTTAATTATTTAGTGCTATAGTCAACAGTATACACAGTAAATAGCTAAATAATTAAGTCACATGTTGTAAAATGAAAACTATCATCAGACACTATTTGCGAGTTCTCAAATTATATTGACACGGTTTACGAGGGAGTGCTTCTTATGCTGTTTAATTAGTTTATTGCCTTGATTGGCATTAGACAGGTCATTAGTTTGCAAGATATTTTTATTAGAAACAACTTTTTTCAATCGATTCACGAATAAATCCTGAATCTAACTTATTTTGCCGTCTAATCAGAACATTTGATAACGTTTTACATCTAAAATAGTAAAAGGGCCATCCCAGAGGATGAGCTTGTTTTCATGTGTATCCGTTTCAAAGCGATCGTGTTTATAAACCAGATTTCCTACGTTAAATTCAGAGTTTTTCACTTTTTGTCATACTGTTGCTTTTGTGAATTTTGCGCTGTTAAAATATTTTGCTGAGCAATGGTCCAAGATTCGTGCATAAATCGTTTAAAATGAGAGAAATAAACATCCAAGGCTACAGTATATTTACTTATGTTCACATTTAAGTACAGTATCAATAGGAAATTTGGTCTACGACCATACAATAAGTTAAATGGACTGTACTTAGTTGATTTTGCTTAGCTGAGTTATAAGCAAAAGTAACATATGGTGCACAATCCCAGTCATTGGTGCTGTGCTTTTACATACATAGCTAAGATATTCAATAATGTTTTATTAAAATGCTCAACTAAGCCCATCTGTTTGAGGGTGATAAGGGTTGTATTGATTTTACGAATATCACAGATTTTACACATATCATGATGGTGAAGACATAAAATTAGTGCCTTGATCAGAAAGATAACGATTTCTGGTGCTCCATGTCTTAAGACGACTTCGCTCAATAACGCTACAGTCTGTTCAGCAGTACTATTAGAATCGCAACAGTCATACAGTATTTTGTTATGTAATCAGTAAAAACTATAATATATTTAATTCACGTTCAGTCCAGGGTAATGGACCTAGGATATCAGTTGCAACACGGTCAGAAGGTCCCCCCGACTGGGTATATTAACAAGCGGAGCTCGAGTGTATACGAGGCGACTTTCACTTAAACATTACATTTAGTACATTGTGCACAGTGATTCTTAACATCATTATAAAGTTCAGACCAGTAAAATCGTTCTCTCATACGAGTATAAGTGTTGAAACCCTAAATGCCCAGCAAAAACATCATCATGAAAAGCACGTAAAATGGCCAGTATTATTTTTTAGGTATCACAATCATCTCAAAAGGATGTTAAATATGGTATTATCCGTTACAGAATGTTATTGTAATAGAAAACGGATTATGTGATAAAACAATCAAACGAGCCAGTTTTGTTGCCTCAGGTAAAGCCCGGTTTGTTAAAAAAGTTAATGAATGCTTCCGCAGAAAGCGCGATCTTCAAGCTGTTTTTGTGATAGTATAAAAAGATACAGTTTTACTATCATTAGCAGATAGACAAAAGCTCGTGAAAGTGCATCTGCAATTGCATGATTTTTCCTTGCTCAATGTCTTATTTCAATTTCATATTCTTGAAGAGCAAGCCCCCCAGCGTGCAATGCGTAAGATGGATTAGGCTTTTTCAGTATATATTGTAAAGCAGCATGATCAGTAACAACTAGGACTTTATGTTCGAAAGGATAAGTTCGAAATTTTGATACAGCCCAAACAATAGCTAAAGCTTCAAGCTCAGAAACTGGATAATTTTTTTCTCGCAGCTTTTAAGCTTCTACTTATATAAGCAATAGATGATCATGCCATTCATATTCTTGAGCTAAAAATCGCGCCAATGCCTTACCCGAGGCATCAGTCTGTAAAATGAATGGCTTATTGAAATCGGGATATCGTAGTACAGGGGCCGAAGTAAAAGCTGATTTAAGTGATTGAATAGATAAATACATTTTTCTGGCCATTAGAATTTAGTATTTTTCTCAGTAAGTTGTATAATGATTCAGCAATAGTGAAAAGTTTTTCACAAAACGTCTATAGTAACCAGCTAGTCCTAAAAACTTTTCAATTTTTCCTCTATTTTAGAGCAGGAAAATCCTCAACTGCCTTCATTTTCATAGGGTCAGGTGTATCCCCCGCCAGAAATAACAAACCCAAATAAGCAATACGCGGTTGGGCAAACTTACATTTTTCTAAACGCAGTTTCCAGCCAGCAGTAACAGCTTCGTCAGCACGGTTTCGAGTCGCTTGATATGTTCGTCAAAAGTTTGGCTGAAAATCAAAACATCATCTACAAACTAAGCAAATATCCTAATAGCCCATGCAGTAAAAGATCCATTAGCCTTTGAAAAGTAGCAGGTGCATTACATAGTCCAAATGGTAAAACATTATATTCATAGAGACCGTTAAAAGTTATAAAGGCAGTTTTTTCTTTGTCTTTTTCAGCTAACGGCATTCGCCAATATCCCCAAGCCTGGTCAAGAGTAGTAAAATAAGTACAATTATTTAAAGTTTCAAGAATATCATCATCAATGCTCGGCAGAGGATATGTGTCTTTTTTCGTGAGATTATTAATTTTTCGATAATCAACACAAAATCTATATCCTCCTGCTTTTTAGAACAAGCACAATGGGGCTGGCCCAGGGGCTCCAGGATGGTTCAATAATATTTTTATCAAGCATTTTATCGATTTCGATTTAATAACTTCACGCTGTTTATGGGAACTCTGTAAGGTTGCTGTTTAATAGGTGAATAGTTGCAAGTATCAATTGTATGCTCAGTTAAATTTGTACGACCTAGACTATCATCTTTAACAAAAAGACTAGAATATTTGTTTAAAAGTGACAATAAAATATTTTTTCTCAGATTTATTAAGGTCCGGATTTCCGGGTATGCAGTCCAATTCGGTTAAATTATAGCTTTCAGGAAGTTTAATATTAATAACCATTTCAGAGGATCCATAAAACATCCTAACTTGGCCTAATTTCGAATTACTGTAAAGTGTTAAAGGCTGTGCTTACATTAACTGCACTTATTGAATAAAGCTGTCATTTAAAGTCACAAGTGAAGTACTTAAGAAAAGTGAATGTTGAGCGATTTTTCATTAAAAGGCTCAAAATCAGATTATTTTGATTATATATGGCTTTCCGTCTTTCAGATCAAAACATAAGCTATTAGGCGGAATTATATTAGATTGCAATAGCAACTCCTTGCGCATAGGGTAATAAAAGTTGGGCGGTTAATGGAATTTGGTAGCTACCTAATTGCAAAGTTCTATTTTTCCATGAAAGTGTAATACTGTTGAAGCGACAGAGAAAATCCGTACCAAGAAGAAAATTGGCCGCGACAACTTTGAACTACGTGCGCAAGTATTAACTCAGTGGAATAGCACAATCGGTATTTTGAATGTTAAACTCACCCAAACTGAACCCAAAATTTGTTCAACCTGGTCATTTGCGAGTGAAATAGTGCTAATAATGCAGAAAACAAAGCAAAGCGAGTTGCTTTATGAATCCCTCAGATATGAGTGTTACTTCAAACCTGTATCAACTAAAGCAATGGTGTGAATAGAACAATCTGGATGCATTGGATCACTTAACAAAATTTCACTTTTGAGCAGCAAACGATCATTTTTAAGAATAACAGGAAGACTTGAAGTATGATTTTATGATCTTGTACATGTTCAACATTGAAGGCTATGTTGAGAGTTAATAAGTGGTTGAAAAGCACTTAATAAATTAGAAAATTATTAGCTAGTTGCATGTTTCCAGCTAAACCTTTCTGATTTTTGGTCACTTCAATAGGCATGTTATTTATCTTTTCAACCACAGTTTCGACTTTACTGCCTTTAATAATTTTGTTCGTCGAACATTGAATTTTGCAACAACAGCGGTAAATAGGTGTCTAATAGTACTAAAAGATGAAGAATATCACTGCAAGTATAATAGCTATGATAAAAACATGAAGAAATAGCTGCACCAGACCAGATAAGACTTTACTGCTGCACCAAGAATATTCTGCGTGCCGCTGACTATGATATTCTCTAAAGGTTTGTTAATACTAGTAGATATTTCTGTAAAGTGAACCAGCTACTTTCAGAAAATCATTTAGCAAGCTTGGGCTCAATGATGTTTGGAGTATAATTTATAATGCGTTGAACTTGAGCCTCAACCAAAGGCCGTGCACGACATGAAATTACGAAGTAAGCTTAGTGACTGAAATTGTTCACTTTCATGTATATTGTGAAAAAGTGGAGCTGCGAAAAGTATATAGAGATTCAATTAGCATGCCACACGACTTCTAAAGGAATACGAGTTACATGAGTTAAACCTTATGATGTCCTCCAATTAGGCCCTGACTGAAAAAATCCCAACGTAATTTTAGTGCAGTCACGCATGGGAGAAGAAGCAGTAATGTCCTTACTTACTGGTAAAATAAACAGTATAGTGCCATTACGCAAAATTGGTAAAAATTCACAACAGCTGCCATTAACCTTTATAATCCCGAAAATGAGTTAACTTGTTAAAAGGTAAACAGTCCCAAATGATGAGTGCGCTTGCCTTGAAAATGCTGCATACGTCATGACGACTTAGTAAAGTCAGCACCTAAAAGCGTGTCAAGTTGAAGTAATTGCCATATTATTTGTAGGTAACGATCAACAGATCGGCAAAGTTCAAGCCAAACATATCGAAATTTTGCATTTCGAGTTTTTGAATTTTCGTATAAGAACTGTAATTTACATTGACTGGATCAGAATCAAGAGTGAGAAGCTCCGTAGAATTTTGTTGAAAACACTATATGTTCTGAAAATTGTAATAAAATTCCTTGAGTAGTCTCATATGTTTCTTTTAACTTACAACAATTACTTACGCGAAGTAGGGTAAAAGCTCCTTGTACAGTTTCAACAGTTACATAGTTATCATTGTGTTGAGCCTCATACGTCCCTATTTTAGTAAATTGACAGACGTTTCGAAAATTTGTATCACATGCCAAAAAAAGTGACAAATTCAGTCATACAAAACCCATGACTTACTTTTTTACATCCGCCAGTATCACCTAAATCATTGAACACTGCATTACCATCGTAAGATGACACGTACCTAATTCAAGAAAGATATTAGTTTCTGAGTAGTAAAGGGTGCTTTGCAGCACCAGGCAAAGCAACAGACAATGTGTGATTAGTTGACCATAAATTATAGTGCAATTTTTAAGTAGTTGATCGAGATAGCTTTTTGTTTTCCATACAATTTTACAATCTAAAAGCGAAGCAGCTTATTGAGTCAAAGAGTCAGAGGTGATACCTCAGAACCGGTTATTCCTTTTTGAACGCAATTGTGCGTGTACGTTTATAGCACTTCACTGCCAATGCTTCAATAGGCTTACTTTGCGGAGCCCAAATATTAACTTTAATTTTATTTGTAGATGATTCAAGATTATATGGTAAAACGCAATGAACTTCTGTAGGTATAGCTAAAGCATGACCATTTCTATGTACCACATACGTAAAAAGTATCTATATTCGGATTAGTTAATGAGTTTACAGGCAAGATGAATGATAAGCACAAAAGTAGTGTAAACAAAAATCGATAAAAATGTATCGGCATAAATAATAAAAGGATCCCTAAATATGCACGCGCGTTTGCTGTGGTGCCCTATTGTAATATATTTTAACTCAACCGGCGGCTTATGAGGAGGAGGGGCTTCCGCTTAGAATTTCTTTTAAAACGGGTTCTGTAACATGTGAGTCCAAATTCAGTCACATTCTCATTTTCTTTTCATAAATTGGCTACCACCTTCCTCTCCTCTCCTTCCAGACTGCTGGGTGAAATTTTAGCCTGAGTCAATTTTAGATCATCACTGAAAGAGCCAAACAAACTAAGTTTGTTCTCATGGGAGGATAATTGAGCAGGGCAATTTTCAAATAGCTCTGATCAAATACAGTTAAAAGGGTCAAAATCGGTGTTAAAAGTTGAATTCTTAATGTCACCCTGCTCATTTTTGGTCCCCTCATCTTCTGCTTGGTAAATCGTTGCTAGGTTTGCTTGCCGCCTATTAACACGGGGCCGCTGTGTAGACATGAATTGTTTACCCGCTAAGACTATTTTGTCCATATGTCGACTGTGCATTATTATTAATATATGATGAGATGAAAATGAATTGGTTCGATTATTAGAATGAAAAGGTTGATTGAAACGACAGCCTTGCGGCTGCTGAAAACTAGGTGAATAGCTTGATGATTGTGAGAGACGAATCTTATGTCTACAAATATCTTCAGAATGGGCCATTTTGCCACAAAAAAATTACAGTATAAAAGTTGTTTCATGTTTCCACGACTATACTAGATGGAATTTGTGCACTATTTGGGTACGCGAAATACGAAAGTCTATACTGAAAACTTGATTGAATGAGTTTGAAAATAGTTTTTCGTTATATTGTTTAGATTAAAATCTGAAATTAGAATTAGGATTATGACATTTTTGCAAACAAAATTGTTGCAAGGTGGTTGCGAATGAGTTACAACATTAAAGCTAGAAGCGAGAGAGCTAGGTGAATTTGTTTGTTCTCATATGCTTAATTAACTTCTTGTTTATAAGCTTCAATAACGGCATCTTCAAAACTTTTAGGTGAAGCATTATGGACCCATAGTCTAAGCTTAAGGAGTTTAGAGATAATGACTTTTAACAAAATCATTTTCTTCTTTGACCCGTCCAGCCTGGTTGCACATGCTTAGCTGGACGTCTAATATCAGAAGCATAACAAGATTGATTCATTATTTAATTGATGATACAAGTAACGAGTTGACTACGTTCAATATCAATGTGCTGATTATCTTGAAAACGATTACAGAAATTTATAACGCAATCATCCCATGAGTCAATTTCAGTTTGTTTATGAGCTAGTTCTGGTAAAAAGTAAATGCGCCTTTAGTAAGTCGAAAGTAGAGCAATTTTTCTCTCTCAAGCTGAGAAGCCCGCCAAGATTGCTAGATTATTAAACTGTTTTTGCCATTCACCCCAATTGGTATCAGCATCACCAGTAAAAAAAGATAAAGGCGGAGATGAAACAAATGCTACGGGTCTCTGGTCATACATATCTTGAATTTTAGTAACTGTTTCACGTGAAGGGTCAACTACAGCTCTTTCATTCATATCACCAATATTATTAGCAATATTAAGATTACGATTATCAGGTTGAATAGTATATACAGTATTGTTAAAACTTCAAATTACTATTATTATCATTATTGTCAGAGTTAAGCGTATTATTATTCTTATCGTTATCATAAGAGTCAATAGTATTATTTTGATGTCTTAGGCTTATTACTAAGTAATAAACTATGTTCAGAAAGCAACTTATATCTACTCACTGAAGCCTCTTTTCCTTCCTCTTCTAGCTGCTATTATTTGCTCAAATTTCTTCACTTAGCGACAAACATTTTGCCGTGCTGATAAATTTGGATTTCGTTTTGTTCAAATTTATCAAAATTAACTGATTAAATAAAAATTATTATGCTTGATTCAGTCAAATGAATTATCATTAGTCGGACACGCTAAGGAAAATTGAATTGTTTAACAAAGTTATGTCGAAATAGCATGTAGAAATCTTTCTGTTGAACTGAATTATTTAATGTCAATTAAGGTAGCAATGTTCAACGTGATTATAAGCCGCAATACTTTTGTAGTATAACCAGCAAACTAGAAAAATTCAAGTAGCTCGGCCGTAAATACCGAGAAACGCTTTATTGCGAACTTTATCTGAGAAAATGGACAAAAAAAGCATAAGTGCATATGATTATTTTGCTAACGCACCAAATGCAAAACGGCGCTGTTGGGTCATTTTAATGCATGTTGGTGGCAAGTAATAAGTGAAAATAGCAAAATGTGACTAAGCAACAAACACCTATAAAATGTTGAACTCAAGTGAATAATATTTGAAAGACGATAATATAAAAGCAAAATGAGTGCAACACCAGCACAGATGATGATTATAAAAAATTAGGAATTTCTTGTGATTAAGTGGAAGATTCAAAGAAAGGATAAACTACAAAAATATGCAATGACGCACATGATAGATAGAAATTAGCTTCAATCGAATGATTAATTTAAGCTTTTTTTGCATTCCGAATTCTTCGTAGAATTCAAAGTACAAAGCAAGGAATGCACATGTAGTAATAAGTTGAATAAGTTTGATTTAAAATTTAATAAGTCAAATTAGTAAAACAAAAAAAGCAAATGTAACATTTGTTACACTATTTTAGAATTTCACTACAACAAAGCAAGAAGAATACGAGTCTTTAGATTTTTCTGTCGTTGACTCTTAACGATGTGCAAACGTGCATATCCGAATTTGATTAATAACAAGGAAGAAATGAAACTTATAACTTGCCACCAAAAAGAAAAAGAAATGAAAATCACTTGTTAAAGTTCAATTTATAACTAGCCGCTTGCCTAAATATTACAGTATTTTGACGATTTCTGGTACACCTGAAACATTAGAATAGAATTTGGTCGATTGAACCATGGAAGATCAATTGGTACGTTATTGGGCATTGGCTTGAATAGGGAGACTTATCCTCCAAATGAGCCTCAAAACGACTTGGTGGTGATGGTTCGTAATTGTATCAAAGCGTTGCCATGGTTATTGGATCGACGAGTGAAACGTGATTCGTACAATTTTAAAAAAGCGTGGCGTAAAGGTTATTGCTATGGTACGTCATGGACTCAATTTTGTGATGACTATTTGGAGCAGCGTTCCAATTCTTATTCAAGATCGTGTGGTGGTCATGCTACTGCTATGAAGGAAACCTTGCATTGTCATATGGATATGCAAGTAAATATGCACACGGTCGCCAGGAGAGCCCAAATTTTTGAGAAAGTGCGTGTAAAGCTGGGTAGGAGTGTTCGTACATTGAAGGAAGCTTAGAGGGCCAATTTGCCGTATCATTGTCGGGAGCGTCTGAGAGCCTCAAACGTTTCTAGACGTTTTGATTGTTTGATTAATGAACGTACGTAATTTTTGATGTAGTTCCTTAGGGGATAAGAGGGTTTTCTCTTTAGGCCGGAGAGGTGTAGCGTGGATGCAAATTATTACTTTGTAAACTGTTAATCGTGAAAAAGGATACACTGTAGGTTTATTTATGTTTAACGTTTCTAGGCACGTATTTTGCAATCCTTGAATTCTTATTTAGCATGTCTCTCTTTCTGTGTAGCGTAATTTAGTTTACCTTGTATATTACATAGGTTAAAAGGTTTGAGAACCCATTTGAGCAAGCGTCCTTTGAATCTCTATGTAAATTTATTTATATATAAGAATTGCATTCGATTCGTAATTTATCAAAACCTGCAGTCTTTAGTTTTTGGTATTGAAGAGTGGGTTGTCTAGCGTAGTGTATAGTTGTGTTTTGTGGAATCAACATTATGTAGTGACGTTGTTATTTGGTGTCTATATTATTGGCTTATTTTGTAAATCATTAATATTGTTTATAGTTGTTTGACGTTATTTAATACATAGCATTTTTATGCTGTGAGATAGTGAACACACTTCGAAGCAAAGGATTAGGCACGGGGCAAGGGTTGGATTCAAGGCCATTTTTAACAACTCTGTTACAGTGCTTTGCAGAAAACCAACCGCTTTATAGGGAATGGATCACGTGTTATTTATAGAAAATAGTCACAATACAGAACATTGTGCTGAATACGGCACTGCCAAATACGCTAAATCTAGATGATATGTATCTGAAATTGCCAAATACTGCGCAATACAATCACCTAAAATTTCCAGGTATTGTATTTCGATTACCTCAGGCAACATTGCTGATTTTCAGATCGGGTAAAATTGTATGCGTTGGAGCTAAAATTATGCAAGAAGATGAAAATAGGCTCGATATGAGTGTCGCAAATTTTTTATGCCACTTTGCCCTTAATTTGCTAATTTGCTTATTGATTGTATATCATGATATTATGTCAGATGAGAGTATAAGCCCTCTTGTGTATTCGCATATTATTTTTTGTTTCAGAATATTTATTCTTGTTCTGTAAACTTCGTAAATAATGTCACGTTTATTGGACCATATTAGACATTGCATTTTATTTGAATATGACTAGGGTCAGAATGCTGCGCAGGCGACTGAAAATATTCACAATGCATATGGAGAAGAAGCTGTTTCAAAGCGTACCATTGAACGAACGATGGTTTGAAGGATTCCGGGCTGGAAACAATAGTCTTGAAGATTTACCCCACAAAAGAAGCCAAGGGAAATTTCTGCACAATAAATTCAGGACCTGCTGCATACTGATAAATGGATCATTACCCGAGAAATTGCTGAGCACTTGGGCACTGTTCACAGTACAATTGAAAGACAACTGCATGAAGTGGGCATGATTAGTAAACTTAGTGCATGGGTACCTCATAAGCTTACTGACCAACAAAAAGCGCAGCGAGTGACCATCTGCAGTTCCTTATTGATTCGCCAAAACCATGATCCGTTTCTTGACTGCATTGTAAGCGGTGATGAAAAGTGGACCCTCTACGTCAATATGACACGGAAGCAACATTGGGTGCCAAAAGGGGAAAAAGCTGAGGCAATTTCAAAGCCAGATTTGCATGCCAAAAAAGTGATGTTGTGTGTATGGTAGAACATGAATGGAATTTTGTACTACAAATTGCTGCCACCAAATGTAACTATTACAGGTGACTTGTACGCCACTTAGCTTGACCAGGTGCATGATGCCATCTTACAAAAACAACTCATTTTGGAAACATGGAAAGGAGTTATTCTTTTGCATAATAACGCACGACCACATATTGCAAAAATTGTCCAGGAGAAAATTATGGAGCTTAAATGTGAAGTGTTACCCCATCCTCCATACTCACCTGATTTGGCCCCTTCTGATTATCATTTGTTTCGATCATTGCAAAATCACATTGCTGAAAAAACTTTTACCGATGAACATGAAATCCAGCAAGAATTGGAAAACTTTTTCTTCCTAAGTCTGGGTCTTTTTAAAGAAGCGGTATTTTGACCCTACCCCAAAGATGGGGGCAGGTTGTGGATAATAATGGATTGTACATTGATGATTGAATCACTGTATTGTACAGTAAAATTGTAAATAAATAAAAGTGCATGCTTTGTGACACTCATATGGAGCCAACCCAATACAATAAAGGCATTCACCAATACACTAAAGATGGAGAATTCATGTTAAAAATAAAGCCTGAACTGTTTGTTGGCTCGGCTAACTTGGGATTTCGCATTGATCTCTGTAAATTTTATGAGATGGTGAATGGGAAACGCATGTACGAAGTAGAATTGTTCCCTGGTTTAGTATACAAATTTAGAAATGTAACCTTTTTGCTTTTCACAAGCGGAAAAATGATTCTTACAAAATAAGAAAAACATAAGCATGAGGTGCATATAGCCTAGAAAATAGTCATAACAATGCTTGAGCAATGTCAAATTCAATAGTGGGTTTTCCAAACTTTACAAAAAATTTTCCAAACTTTACAAAAAATTTTCCAAACTTTACAAAAAATTTCCAAACTTTACAAAAAAATTTCGAAACTTTGCAAAATTCCTATGCTTAAGCACGCAAAATTAATTCCAAACTCTGCAAAAAAATTTCCAAACTTTACAAAAAAGTTTCCAAACTTTACAAAAAAAATTTCCAAACTTTACAAAAAAATTTCCAAACAATGCAAAACTTTAAATTAAAACCTTAGACATGGATGAGATTAGGTGCTCGTCTATGTGTGTGGTGTAAAGGTTTGTAAAATAAAATTTGGCCTCGGGACTTAAAACTTCCCATAATTTAAATAATATGTCAATATTGCTCTGTTTTAATTGTTTTCTGATATAGTTTGAGAAGCTCAAAATAGAATTCTCATCAAATTCGAGCAATGTTTGCTTATATTGCTCGCTAATTTTTGGCCAAAAATAATCTCCAATTGCATAATCTGACAAGTAGGTGTATTGTGACAAACGATGCAACGTATGACTGAAAAAACATCGGCTGATCTCCATTTTAGACTTTAATTGGAGATACAAAATTACTTACTATTTATAACTTTATCAGGTTCGAGACCCAGGAGTCAAGCTTTTCTGGGTACCCTCACCACCGTACTAAATAATAACTTTTATTTCCTTTCTTACGCGTTTTGAAAATCTTTCAATTACATACAAATCGTCGGTTTTTCTTTCAATCTTTTGCAATCCGGCTCATAAAAAATACCCTCGACTCTTTCGCCCATTTGGTCTTTTAAAACATAAACGGGGGGGGGGGGGTTCGAGCATATTTTCCTTTAATTATAAAAAACTCCTCTGTCCAATTAGGCCAAAATCCTTTTTCAAAAGTGCGCTTAACTTTACTTAGTAGGACTTTATCGCCAATATTAAATTTAAAGACAACGTTTTGTTTATCAATCCTAAATGTTGCATTCAAAATTTCCGTCTTATTTTTACGGTCACATTACCTGGCGATGTACCTATCGTACGATGCTTAGAGTGATTATAATTTTTCATCAAGTCAGGTAATACGTCAATAAATTGACACAAATTGCTCAGGGTGAAGTACTGACACATACGTTCCTTAAGCGTGCGATTCAAACGTTCAACTATGCTAGCTTTTGTTTCGCTTCTGGGCGTTAAAAAATCGATAGATTTAGATTTTAGAAATTTCTGGAACTCCTTGTTTGTAAATTCGGTCCCTCCGACTGTTTGCAGCTAGTACGCTTTTCGATTAGATGAATGCAAAATGCTTTGAAAAGCGGTCAGAACATCTTTTGAACTTTCGGATTTTAGAGGAACAGACCATGCTCATTTTGAAAAGATGTCCATGCAATTCAAGCGATACTTAAAATTATCGCTAAACTTGCATAAAGACTGCTGTTCTACAATAACACATTGTCATTGTTCATCAATGCTACTTAGTAGCACTTTATTCCGAGAATACCGCTTGAGGGCGGGTTTGTCTAATGTATAGGTGGGCTGCTTTTCCAACCATTCTTTCACGTAGGACTCATCCATTTTTGGCTTTACTTTTTAACCCTCTCATAAAGCTGTTCCACGCTACTATACCCTGTTTGAGGGTCGTAATATATTTGCTTTAACACTTATTCCATTTTTTTCATTTTATAACAGTCTATCTATTTATTAACAATATTCTTTATGGCCTTATCCTGTTTCTCCAAGACGCAGTATTATTGTCTTAGTATGTAATTACATTTTTTCTCAAAAATGAAATAGACAGTATGGTAGACATTGAAATAATGTAAAGAGATTTGAAGTGTAGCGTAGTATAAAGTGCAAAGTGGTGTACAATGCAAAGGAGCCTTGGTGGCGCTTGTGGACCTTGGTGTCGCTTGAGGAACTCAGTGGTGCTTGTGGGGGTGGCTCTTGTGGACTCCCACAGGGAGTGCTATCCCCAACACACACACACACACACACACACACACACACACACACACACACACACACACACACACACTGCCAATGTTATTTCGGAACAAGTTGTTTCGGGAACCAACTGTTACTGTAAGAAAAAATGAAGCTCTCGAAGCTGATGCATTAACATCCTAAATTCGTTAAAAATTAGGAGAAAACTCTTTCCCTGAGCTAGCTTTACACTACTATACACTTTACACTAGCATCCCCACAAAATACAACAATACTCCCTAGGACTGGGCAACTTATATTGCCTTTGTTTAGGAACCAGTTGTTTCGGAACTAGCTATTACTGTAAAAAATCGATAAAATGCTGAGGAACCTCCTTTTCAGGACCCCCTAGCCTTACTAGTGGTCCACAGGCCCTATTTAGGCTTACGGGTAGGTTCGGGCAGTTCACCAACCCTTTTACTCCCTGGCGCGACCTCGATTTTGTGCCAGGGAGCAGATCTGCCTATCTTATAACACTACAACGCTATGAGATAAGGGTCTAGGGAGCCGGCGTATACTACTCGCCCCTGTTCTCTCTACATAGGAAAATCCAAGATCCCTCACTGCTCATATGTTAGGGGTCCCAGTAGGCACGTTTACGCGTCTCCTATGATTAGCGATTAGCGCAGAAGCATGAGCAAGAGCGCAGTGACTGTTTATCCCATAAATGCGACTACAGCGGTATATCCAGAAAACCGGTGCGGCTAGAATTTTGCTATGTTATAGCAAGCGTATCAGGTGTCCCCATTCGAAGTCCGGATTTGTCTGCGCTCACGATTCACCTTCAGGTGGGTTAGTGTAATAGAGAAGCGACTACACAGTTTGAAATAGTTTTTGTAGAACTTAAACCCGTAGACCACACCTTGGCGTGGGGGTTTGGGGGGTATGCATCCCCCCAGAAACCAAAATACCCCCCCCCCAGAAATCAAAATACCCACCCAGAATTCAATTTTTGAAATTTTTTTCGTTTTTTTCGCAATTTTTTGATGCCAATGGATAGTGCTTGATGAGAAACGTCGAAAAATGGTGTTTTTATCGCCATACCACCATTTTTGAGGCCATTTTTCGACCTTCAAAAAATCTTGCACCCCCCCCAGAATTTTCTTGCTGCCCACGTATGCCGTAGACATGATATACTATTGTCATTCCTTCTATTATATTGTTCATTAGCGCCGAAAGCGAACAAATTTCTGAGTGAACGCCTATCCCGCATACACGCTGTTTAAACGCAGATGAATGGGAATCTGTCGCGGGTAAATTTTGCTCACGTAATGGCTATAGTCTGTTGCATTTATTTGAGAGCTTTTACAGTAATTTTTTGGAGGCTACAATATGCCTCACTGTGGGATTTACTGTTATTCAACAGAAAAATTGAGTGGAGGCGAGCGGCCGCCATTTTTCCATTTTTAATGCACTAAGCCGTCTATATAGACTTTATTTAAGCATCTAAACAGTGCTCTGTGATACTACAGTAAGTAAGCTATAGAAAAATCTTACAGCAGGAATCGATTCGATGTTGCTTTGGCGACAATCGGACGTTCTACCACTACGCTAAGCGGAAGTTTTCTATTATGTTTGAAATGCAATATAGTGTGTTGTATTTAACGGTCGATTTATGACTAGCTGAATGCGTGAATTCCATCCACTTGTAACATGATCAGCTGGAAGACGAGAATTATGCCTTAAGAAATTTTATTGAAAAACCCTTCCTTCCTACGTAGCAACAAAGATCTCTAAATAAGCTAATGTACATAGCAAATATAGAGATACTGTAGCCTTGGAAAAGATTTGCTGCAAAAGCTCTCGGATAAATGAAACAAAGTAGAGTTCATGACGTGCCCCCGTTACATTACATTAGCGTATCACTTCCAAGTTGAAGATAAAAGTCCTGCTATTTTGCGGAAGGCGCCCAAAATCAATCAGAAATCAACGTTTCTCAATTTATGACTAGATGGTGCAGGCAGGCCAGTAGCCAAGATTTCTTGAACGGGGGTGCGAGCACACTGAAAAACACGACCACTGAAGCTTAATTTAATAAAGCTCAAATTTAGCTTCCATACTATTCGGAAGTAGCTTGAAGCGGCTAAATTCTTCAGGACACAACATGATTTTAGAATATTTATAGGGTTTTCGTATAAATCTCGGAGCTCCATTCGTTTTCCGGCTTTATTTTTATAACTTTATATGCGGGGATCTAGGGTGCGGCCGCACCACCTGCACCCCAGGCCTAAGATGGTGTAGTCGCAACCTCGCCTGGTCGGTAAACAGGACGCTCGGGTTCAAATCCCGACTAGCCGAATGTTTTCCCTGTGAACAGCATAAGGTAAGAATCTTGACATACCCTTGATGATGGATAATAATTTATCCATCAAGGGTCATATATCATAGATAAATAGAATAAGTTTATAGGTGCTAAAGCAAAGTTCTCAGCATTTTAAATCTTTTTGCTTGCAAGTAATCGGCTAAACATGCTTGGATTCGTAATAAAAAGCCTTAATTACGCTGATCTGGCCAAAAAGTGTCAAACTGCGTTAATCTTCAACCGAATGATAGTTAATGAATTTTCTGCAACAAAACAGATCAGTTAGAAAGAGCCTGATTCTAGCTCATAATTTAACTTAATCTTATTAAGTGAATAAGTGCATTACAAAATTTTATAATAAATAATTCAGTACATTTTTTTCGTCTTTCACTTCACAGTAAAAATTAAATTAAAATTATGTTTCAACTTAAGCTTTTTACACGTAATTGTTGCAAGATGCTTCCTCCTATGAGGTTTTATACCATAAGAAGGCAGCACCCAAATTCTGAGGGGAGCAAGAAGGTAAAAAAAGTCTTAAAAATTGTGGTACGGCAAAAAAACACCATTTTTCAACGTTTCTCATTGAGTACTTTCCATTGGTATCAAAAAAAATTGGGAAAAAAACGAACAAAAAAATTCAAAAATTGAATTTTGTGGTTGCTTCAATTTCTTGGGGCTATTTGGCCTTCTAAGGGTGTGCCAATGTTCCCCACGCCCACGTGTGATAGCAGCCCTTTATGCTCGTTTCGAGCTAGGCATAACATGAACAAGAGCTAAATCCTACGGAGCCTGAGGGGTAAAATTGCAAAAATGTCAACAATATAATTCTGAGGGTTGCTGAATTGTTGTGGGGGAATGCTAAGGATTACGGGGATCAAAACTCAAAAACCAATGTGTTCTGACAAGCGCCATCAAATAATTCTTTCATTCCTGCCTTTACTGTCAAAAACAAAAACATAAATGCAAAAGATGTTTGAGTCGATAAAACTATGCTTAAATTGAACAAAGGCGAGATTTTAGAGCGTTCAAAGCACGAACATTAAGATAAGTAAAGCATAAGTAAAGTAAATTTTCAAAAACATGTAAATAAGTAAACGGTTGAAATTGACATTTTTATACATTTTCTGTAGAATACGCTTTCCTAGAAATTAATCCAACTTTTCGCCACATTTGAGCATCGATTTTAGATAGGTACTCAATTTTAAGATGACATTGAACGTAAAAATAGTTTCGAGGGCGCAGCATGTTGAAAATATAATCCGTTTAGTCCAATAATATAGAACGCAAAGAATCGAGATATAAAAATTTATCGACTAAACGAATAGGTACTAAAAATTGTCAGTTTCGCAAATTTAAAAGATGAAGAGTGAAAAAAATTAAAAAATAAATTATCAGACTGCTGCCTGCTTTACTTCAAACGGAAACCTCTTACAAGTTGCAACACGCTAGTTACTTAGGCAACTTTAATCGCACTCAGAGAAAACATGCGGCGAAGAATTCTACTACATTATCTGTTGATCATTTCGAGTATTCTGAAAGAAAGTGTCGTCTCAAGACATCTTTTGCTAATCTCGAAGAGGAGCTTACGAAGAAACTTTGACGTGCACTGAATATTCGACTTGTTGCTCATCAATGTCGCATCTTTTGACGAATATTAAACAATCACTAATGAGGAATAAATGAAATATTGAATTTGCATTCTATTTGTTTGACTGTGATACTACAGTCGTAATTTCTCCACTATTATTATCATTCTGTATTGTATTTGAATTTTTCTTATATTCAGAATAACAACTATTGCCAAAATCGAGCATAAAATATAGAGGATAAAAAATAGATATACAGTGTACCGTCACAGCATGTTAAGATGGTGTGGCTTCAATATGGACTATTGGATTTTTGGCCATAATGGTGCAATTCGACTGCAAAAACATGATGGAGAACGAAGGATTAAGTGCAAAGTAATTCATACAATGCTGAAAACAACGTTGGAAGCGCGTACCTATACCGAAAGATTTATTACTTAAAGATGGGTACTTTCATTTTTTTATTTACAAGTAATACGTTTTTTATTCACAAGGAATTCATGCAATGCTGAAAACAACGTTGAAAGCGCATACCTATACCGAAAGATTTATTACTGAAAGATGGGTACCTTCGTTTTTTTATTTACAAATAATACGTTTTTTATTTACAAGTAATTCATGCAATACTGAAAACAACGTTGGAAGCGCGTATCTATATGGAAAGATTTATTACTTAAAGATGGGGACGCTCGCTTTTCGATTACATGGTAGGCTCTCTATAAGCTGCTCAAAGATCGGAGGTTACTCTCTTGGACCCTAAACTGAGGGCAAGAGGTGTTCAAAAACTTACTTCAACCCCAGGAGAGGCCGAGGGTAATGTGTACAGTTAACACGGTGAGGTGACGTACATAAATCTAGGATCAGCAGATTCTGCCCTAAATTTCAATATGTTAAACAGAACAAAAAATTAAAAGAATATCAAATGAATAAGTAAGGTGAGATAAAGAAACAAAAAATATAATTGCACGTAGCAGAACTGCATTAAGATTGAAGTGTCATTTCACACTGTATGGCGTTTAATGATAAATACTTGATGGCCATACGTAGGCAGCAAGAAAATTCCGGGGAAGTGTGCATGATTTTTCAAAAGTCAAAAATTGCCCTTGAAAAGGTGGTATGGCGTGAAAAACATCATTTTTCGACGTTTCTCATCAAGCACTATCTATTTGCATACAAAAAATTGCGGAAAAAACGGAAAAAAATTTTCAAAAATTGAATTCTGGGGGTATTTTGATTTCTGGGGGTATTATGATTTCTCGGGGGAGGGGTGCATACCATAGGTGGGCAGCACCTAAATTCTGGGGGTGATGAAAAAAATTCCTGAGGGTGGGGGAGGGGGTTAAAAAATTTTCAAAGGTCAAAAAATAGTCTTAAGAGTGGTCGTAAGGCGAAAAAAACACCATTTTTCGACGTTTCTCATCGAGCACTATCCAAAGGCATCAAAAATTGTTAAAAAAGCAACAAAAAAATTTTTCTGGGCGGGGGGGTATTTTAACTTCAGAAGGATGCATACCCCCAAACCCACCCCCACGCCCATGTATGGTGCAACCCGCCGAACCCCCCTACGCCCAGGTGTGTTGATAAGTAGAGTTTACGCTACATATCCGACAAAAGGCGCACTTTTCAAGCCGGATGCCAGTGACGGAATTACAACTGTCTAAAATAGCCTTGGGATTCCATTATTAACATGAAAACATCTTTTTTGTCGTTGTGAGATTTCCAGTGTCCACTGCGCATAGGTTGTCAAAATGTCATTGACCAGTGAGTATTAACTGCTTATGTCTGGTAGGGATTGCAAACGAATTTGTTTCAAACGATGATTAAGGGAATTGAAAATATTGCAGCTCCTTTCCCTATTTTCTCAAATATTGCGGAACACAACGACGCTTAAAACATCGCAGAAAACTGACTGGCTTTTGGCTTAAAAATGAGATGAAAAGCCTTTAGAATCTTACTTTTTAGCGCAAGAATTCTTTCTAGCTGTCCTAGAATATTTACAATCTTCGGAAGCTTGATTTATATGAAAAACAAGGTTCTTAAAGTAAATAAAAAGAGCGAGTGAGTAAATTATAAATAAATATCTTGTATATAGTTCATAATGTCTTGTTTTAAACGAAGATGGCACCTTGCTTCTTTAGAGGCCGCAGAATATAATCTGATGTTTTAGCTGCGCTTAGCTGGTCTAGTTTGTACCAAATTCTTATACGACTTTTACAGGCTTAGGTCTCTTGTCGTAGCCCCCACTTTTCATATCTTCAATAATGCGTAATTTCAAATATGTTCGTTTTTTTGTTACATTGGAGTATTTTCAACATTATAATTAGTGATTTTTATCACATTGAGCAAGACTTTGAAGATGTGAAAGATGTTGTAGGGTTTTAACAACTGATTTGTTTTCAACAACCGTCAGGAGTAAGCTACTTTACTATTTAACAATACGTATTTTAAAAATTTTTCATGCAATTTGTAGCCATGTTTAAGAAAGCCATAGCTGAAATATAATGCAGTTAGTTGGTGGCTCAGTATGTACATGTGTACATCAGAATAGAAAATTAATAAGCATTTAGTACAGCACATAGGCTGCTTTGCGCTCTGTTCCAAGCCCTCAATTTTGATAATAAAACATTAATTCTAGATTTCAGCAGATACATTTTTAGGACAAAGAAAGGACAAACAAACTTGTATTTCTCTGAAAAAACCCTTTTTTGATGTTTCACGTCATGCTCTCTTTATTAAAATCATTTATGTAGGGTTTTCTAATTTTAGCTGTTCAAGCCCAGGTAATTTGTATTTTTCATGGTAATCACTATGATAGATATAATCGACTAAACATGGTTTTTTGAAATCATTGGATTTAATCGTTCTTGGATAAATAAGGTCAAAATGTTTACATAATAACATAAACGAAATTATGCTTAAAAGTTAGGTATCACGACTTATATTGTGTTGTTTTCCGAACAATTCGAATTACAACTGTTTAGCTGTGTACACGACCAATCGGGTCATGTGTGCCTGACTGATTATGTACATAAAAAACAAGCGTTAGTTAAAAATGACTATTGTAGTCTTGTTGAACATCCGCTGTTCAACGCTACTAGCATGAGTAGCAGTTTATAATTTTTTTGAATGCATACTTTTAGTAATTTATTCATCTGATAAGTTTCATATTTCAAATTTTGTCAGCAAATTTCACGTTTTTAACTTCCAGCTTGAAACAAATAGTACCGGCCATAGGTGGGCAGCACCGAAATTCTGGGGAAGGGGGTGAAAAAATTTCAGGGAGGGGTGAAAAAATTTTTAAAGGTCAAAAAATGGTCTTAAAAGTGGTCGTATGGCAAAAAAACACCATTTTTCGACGTTTTCTCATCAAGCTCTATCCAATGGCATCAAAAAATTGCTAAAAAAGCAAAAAAAATTTTTTTGGGGGTTATTTTGATTTCTGGGGGGGTATTTCAACTTCTGGGGGGTGCATACCCCCCAACCCCCCCCCCCCCCCTCACGCCCATGTGTGGTACCGGCACGCTACTTCGATTAAGACGGATAAGGTTCACGATCATTGCATAATGGACTATTTGATCGTTTTTCGAAACCGCTTTTTCTGCGCTTAGTAATAAATTTGCTAATTTTTGCAAATATTTAGGAAAAACAAATGATTGACGTATAAGATTATATCAGGATGCAATTAAACTCAATTGAGCTCAGTTCGTTATTTAAAGCAGCCGAAAACTTGCACTATGCTTTGGTGGAAGAAGACGACCTGTGCTTACTTGAAACGAATATCGGATTTCACGCTCAAGATCCGCTGTACATCACGAGAGAAGCGATTAATTTCCTACAATGCGTCCTTTTGTGCCTCAAACTCGGTTTGTGTTTATCGGGCAACTTTTTGGAGATCCTTGATTCGCAAAATATCTGTACGCTTCATACGAGCAATCCGTACGCGCTAAATACAGATATTGCTCCGAATTCGGTCAGTTTCGAATTCAAATGCAGACAAAGTCAGTTATTGTCTCTTTCTTGCGATTAGTAGTGCAAGGCTCAAGTCAGTAGTGCCGAACATATTGGTGCGTACCTGTAATATACTTGGACCCCCTATAAATGAGTCCCTTAATACAGCAATAACGGAACACTTCTGTATTTTGCGCTTCGTTTTGGGGATTGATAATACAATAATTCGATGCAGCCAGTTTTGAATTTTTTTCACTTCTACCGGATGTGTTAAGAACGTGTAAACTTTAGCTCTCTCGGTATAGCTAACATTTTTAAAATTTTCTTAGGTTACCTGACCTTTCTAAGTAAGTCAGTTTTGCAATCGATTTAATCTGGCTTTTTTGAAATGTAGACTATTGATTAAATTTTAAACCACTTACATATTCTTTAGAAAAGTGACTTATAATCAGAGTGCCAGTGTTTAGGGTGTAAAGAATCTTGGGTGGAAAGAACACATTTTAACCCCGTTTTTGTCTGGAAACAACTCCGGTTTCGGTCTCATGAATTTTTCTGGCAGAAATTTACTATGACCAAATAGCTACTTTCGGTTTGCCAACAATCTTTTTGACGTTCAACACGAAGTTAGATATAAGAGTTTAAAACTATACACTGTAGAGCACGATGTAAGATACAAGTTTTAGTCCCTGATTTCTCCGCCAAACTTCTCCAGTTATAAGTCGGCACAACTTAAATAGAATAAAAATAGAATAAAATTCAACGGCTACACGTCCCAGTGACTGCATTTATATAGATCAATATTAAGTTAATTCTGGAAGTGTAGACTTTAAAATCAGGGGTGCAGTATTAACCGAAAACAAATGTTTTATTCCCTTTTTCGATTGGTCAATCCTCAGATAGGATGCGGAACAGATGTTTTTTACATACTTACATTTTACGATAAAAAAGATATTAACTGACACAAGCCAAATTTTTTTGCACGCAATGGTGAGTTAGGTTCAGGTTTTTAAATTATACAATGTGATAAATAGTCTCCGTTTAGAAGTCGGCAAAGTCGAATAGAATACAAATAAAGTATTTTAAAGGTACACTAGGTGTAAAGCCAAAAATCAGAAGTGTTAAACCTGTTTCCATCTTCTTTTTTATGACAATTTCACCAATTATGATTCTTGACATGATCATAAGTCTAAAAATGTACCAGGAGTCCAATGTCATGTGTCGGATGATACTGTATTTTAACACTCAACAGCGATGTAAAGCGATTTACACATAATCTTTATTTATCTTCGACCATTGTAGACGGTTAATTTTGTCATAAAAATTGATCGTGATATTAGAATATGTCAGAATTACGAATTCGACTAAAATCTTCTGTACACTTCTTGGTTGTGTCAAGTTTATACTGAGAGCTAACTTTAGTTCTAGAGCCTTGCAAAAGCTTAATTTTTTAAAATTGTTCTATGTAACGTCAGAATCATGAATCCGACTGTTAGTTTTCTAGAGACTCAGTAGTTGTGTAAAGTTCACTCTATTAATTTATTGTTAATGTTATGTTCCGTAATATTAGGATTGTGTATCTGACTCTATGTTTCCTTTTCACCCAATAATTGTGTAAAGTTTACACTAAAAATTAGCTTTATTTTTAGAGCTTCGCAAAATCTTTATTTTTAAATTTTCCATATAACGTTAGAATTACGAATCTAAATGTTCTACTTACATCCAGTAGTTGCATAAACCTTAAGCTGAAAACTTTTAACCCGTTCAAATAAGGTAAGGTGGTCTTGATAGAAAAAAAAATGCTGATATTCAGAACAATATTGCTTTTTCCGGTCTCGGGCTGCTGTCACTATTGTAGTATCTTACATGTGTTTACTGACTGATTTACTTCAATCATGCCAATTAAAATTAGGACACTAGCTAAGAAAATGTCCTGATGGAAAAAATAAGAAGAATATACTTTGAATTACGCATCATAAAGACATTAAAGGTTGGGTAAGGGAAAAGTTACCTATGCATACCTGAGAAAGTTGTAAGAATCTACAAAGAAAGTAGACTTCCTCTAAAAACGCAATAAATCAAAGTATATTCTGCGGCTTATGAGAAAAGCTTGCCTTTTCGAAACATTATTCACTTGCTCAGAAAAAGATATTGTGAGGAAGCTTTGATTTGTATTAATAAGCTATTTAGTCTCTAATCAATATCAGCACACCATTTTGACAATTTCTGCCCCATAGCAATAGTGCAATGCTAGCTTAAGAATGCACATTATTTCGTTTTTGGATAAGTGATCGCTAATTTTCAAGGAATAAGCGATTCATATTATTATTTTTTACGTCGAAGGTGCAATCAAACATGAACATAGAGGTCTGGAACGTCTTGAAAATCCGCCGCCCTCCCCTGAAATCGATAAATATTCCAGAATTAAATTTTTGTTGCTATTTTTAGCAATTTTGCACCATTGGACCCCATATAATTTGGTTCCTTCCCATGTATGTGTGCAACTCTCTTCTGCTGGCCGCGGAATATATTTAGTTTTTTGCATTATTCAGCAGAAATCTAATTTTTAGTATATTCTTACAGCTTTCACAGGCATACATAGATAATATTTTCCTAATCCCTTCCTTTTATGTCCTTATTGATGCGTAATTCCAATTTTCCTTTTTTAAACTAAAAATGCACTTTAAATCCCGCTAGAATTAATATCATGATTAAAAAGGAAATAAATCTATTCCAAAATTTTGACTTCAACAAAAAAAGTCAAAACATTCTTTCACTAGCATTCACCAAAGTTCGGAGGATAACGCATTATTGTTCGCCAACTGACACTATTTAAACGATTAATAGCATACCGATTTCTTAATTTCGCATGCACGTCTGGCTTCACAGAAGTAAATTCTAAAATTCTAGATGAATTTCAATACTACAGAACTTCTTGCTAATTTTTTCTTGATACAGCATGAATGACAAACGTCGAAAAACCCTGCTTTTCGTATGCACTGATTTTACTGACTATTTCGACAGTTTGAATTCCGTAAGACATCATAGTTATACGCATACACGACTTTTTTCTCGAAAATGCACATAATAATCTGATTGGCCCAATAATATAAATTTTCCAAGAATCCATGTTGTTCCTATTTCAGCCATCAAAACTGAAAACTTGCGTTCTTTAATTAATTCACATAAATTGATGAAGCATCTTTAAGAATAACTTGCAGAGCACAAGCGGCTGATATTCTTACCAATAGAGAGTTTAATAAATGTTCTTTATTGTTTTTTTCAAAAAAAAATACTGATAAACGTCAGTAAGAGCAACTTTAACTTTTCTGGCAATACGCATTGTTTCTTGACTAAAAAAAACATTTAAAAACCTTTCTGGAGTAAAATAATGCGACATCAAATAGTACAGCATGTCTCACCCAACTGTTCAAGCTGTTTTCTCGTAATAAGTCCGCTAAACATTCTTCAATGACTTTCTGTACGCATTTAAATGTAGTAGGAAACGGACTGACGTGATTTACTTGCATTTCCTTGTTCATGGTGTGAACTGCAGAAGTTTTTTATAAAGCGCAGTCTTACATGTAGACCCATTTGAATATTTAAGCTAATGTCGCGCGGTAAGTTTCACGATATTCTCAATGAAAGAAACTTTGAGGAATAAGATGTCTAACAGGCTGTCGACTGACGCAGTTTTGGCATGATTCTCTTACAAAGTGATTACACTATTGCATTTTTACGTAGTTAAGTTTTCATAGCTTTGCAAAAACTGTCTGTCTGGCTTTTGGGAGCGATTTCTCAATAGTTTATTCCATATATTTGCGAAGCTGAGCGACTATTATGCTAACTGAACATAAGCAGGCTCCATATTCTTGGTAGGTTCTGAAGGCTTAAAGAGTTTTGAAGGTATGAGAGCAGTGGAAAGCACGAGAACGTTTTCAACTTTTTCCATCTAGCTTTATTACGCAAAAATAAAAACCAAACGACATAAAAACATCAATACTTGTTTCGTGCGTTCTTAATTTATAAGGAGTTCAAACTTCTCTCATATCCGTTTATATGGATATATACCCATTCCAACGACACATATGTACAAAAATGGGCCTCCTAACTATTCATAATGTTTTTCAACCATAGCTTCCTAAATAATGGTCCAAATTATATGAAAATTTAGCGAAGGAGGGACCAACTCCCAGTCAAACAATTTCATAAAGTTTCGCTAGAAACGAGCAAATCAATTACATATAACATTATCTCTACATGATCACCGTCTATGTCAATTAGGCAATGAAGCCCCTCCTAAATCTTTAAGAATTTTAATTCTTGCTTCGATTACTGATCATCGGTGAGCGGCATTAAAATTTCTGGCGGAGGTGTAGAGGGTGTCTGAGTGCAAGATTTTTTATGGGTCAATTTTTCAACATTTCTCATCGAGCTTGTATTTATTGGCATCAAAAAGTCGCGAAAAAAAACAAAAAATTTCAAGAACTGAATTCTGAAGGGGGTTTAGGTATTTAAGGGGTGCATACAGTGATCAACCGATTTCTCGGGCCTGAATCATGCCCAGCCGAAGGGGCCCTGTGCCTGAGCTTAATCAATAACAAAGTTCATAAAACTTTTAGAATTTGAGATGTATGAATAGTACCGTCACGTTAGCAATATTGGTCTCTGAAAATGGATTAAAAGTGCTAGTGCGGACTATTTCGGACTTTCTTGTACACATCTGATCACTGTAATATTTTCCTACTCTGTACATCAAGTTCATATTTACTCTTCATTTTAGCGTGTTTTTATACGTCTTTTCAATATAAATTAATGCAGTGCACTCCAGCTAAGAATCTGATGTGTAGCAGGTGGTGGTACTGCAAAGCTTTATAAAAAAGCTTTTCATCCAGTCATAGAATTGCAGCAGGACATAGCTATGATTTGAGATTTATCATAATTCCTCGAGAACTCATTTAATTTTCATTTAAGACATTTATTGCCAGTCTACAGAAATGCGCTGACAACAGGCGTCAGCGGATCTATAATTTGTTAGAATTTCAAGTCGAGATAACTGCATGAATCAACTGATTCAATGAGTGCTTAATAGAACCTGTCTTTTAACAAAAATGATTCATAAAACAGTGCTTTAAAGTTCGGAAAGTTCAAGCAAAAAAAGATTAAAATCACTTAAATTAAGCTGCTAGATCCATTTTAGTCATGCATATGGAATAAAATAAATGACTCTGCTGAGTTACGCAAAGCGCCCAAAATTTTTTATGACTACTTTGATGACTGTGGAAACCGAAGCTGCCTATTTCTGTCAACCTACTGACTCTTTAACATTATTTAATTTAGGATTTTGTATGTATTTTTGTCTCATTATATATCTTTAAATTTGGTAATATACTTTTTACTTTATGCTTATATTAATTATACACATATGTGTTCAGGCTATACGTAAACATATAATCGTCAGACCTAAATAAATAGCTACATTAAATGTATATCTATTCACATATGTATATCCTTAAGCATGTACGCCCGGGTCCAGTTTTGTTTTGAGCGCTTAGTCGATCACTGGATGCATACCACCACCCACCTCCCCGACGCCTACCAGACGTGTTCATGGGGGGATTTTATGAAGATTTTAATCAATTTTCCAGAAGCGCAACTGACCCCCAAGCTCCGCAGAATGACTGGAAATCCCCCCTACCCAAATTGTCGATTTTTTGTAAAAGTTAGTCAAAATTGCAACAATGTGCCTTTTTCAATCGTTGTACAGCTCATTTTTAGCTCAAAAATCTCTAATTGTCGGCGCTTGCACCATGTATACAATTTAGACATTATTATGTTCAATTAACGCATTATTTTAAAATTTTTTTCCAAGACTTTTTTTACCTTTTTATGTTCTAGAAATAACCTACATTGTCTGAAACGTCAAAACAGTGTTTATGACGTGTACCCTTCATTTTTACCGCTAAAAAAGGTACTTTCTTGAATATTTTAAGGCCTGACCCTCAGAATTCCAATGCTGTGCTTGTATGGTAATGACTTCTCTAGAAGTCAATATAATGAAATTTCATAGGTCAGAAATATTACAAAAGCAATGTTACAACACTTTGAATTTGAAAATGTTCCGCATGAAAAAATTGAACAGAATCAAATCGGATGAGTGATCGATCACATGAGGTTAATAAAAATGAAAGCTTCGCTCTTTCTGTGTAACTTTTTGTGTTGAGAGCTCTATGAAGTCAAGTTTTTTACTATACTGCAACCATATTTCCTGCTTAATACAAAGAATAGTTTTGGTGCTTAAATGAATTGGATGATAATCTTATAAAACTGATATAGCCTTAGTCCAACTTCTATATTTTCAATCAAACGTTAGGACCTACTTTGCTAAGTCTGTTCTATGTTAAGTTTTACTATAAAATTTTACTATTAAGTTTGACTTTGTTAAGTTGAGTTTTACTTAGGTTTTACGTTATTAAGGAAGTTATAATTAGAAAGCACTGCTGATACTTAGGTGGCCAATCTTGTATGTACTGCAGGCTTATGTCCAGAAAATTTCCATTCTAGAGCCAGTTATCATAACACGATTTGTGGATATAATGCCATTGCCCACGACCTGCGGAGTGGCCATGAGTCGAACTCAAAGAGACAACGAGCTGTTTTGGCTCCAACACCGCCTTAAACGAATCGTGGGCGGTTTTGAGACCAAATTTTATTCTCAGCCGTGGCACGGTTGGGTTCTTAAGAAGGGCCAACACATTTGCGGAGCGACTCTTATTGCATTGCAACCAAACGATAAATCCACCAACTGGGCTATTAGCGCAGCTCATTGCTTTGTTGAGCTTAGAGGACATCGAAAAATGTAGGGTTTTAAGTTAAATTTAGTGTTTTTTGTTTATTGTTTAATTTAATAATAATTTTGTAGAATTAAAGTAAATTTTGGTTCACTATTATAACTCGTACTTTGACACTGAATAAAAGCGTCCAATTGCAGAGCACCCAAGCTTAATGATTACGAATTCGTTTTCGGTATTCAAGACTCGAGGATATTCACTCCTCACATCAGTGCCAGAAAAACAAAGAAAATACTGTGGCCTGCAAATTATGGCGACAGACCTGAAATAAATGACGTGGCCTTGATAGAATTTACTGAAGAAATATCGTTCAGCACGTACGTCCTGCCAATATGCTTACCGCAAGCTGGGCCGAATTACGACGGATTTTTAAACTCAGCAGCATGTTACGTTTGTGGATACGGATTCACAAAAGGTCGGGTTAAAAGATCTCACAGTCTTATACCGTCTTATTTGAGCACTTCGGCGGACATAGAAAAACGGTTTTTCATTGTCACTATCATTCAATAATGCGCCATACCTCCAATTTCTTCAAAGCTATACTATTTACTGTTCAAAAATTATGCTAAAATTTTAATTTTAGCGTCAGAGCCGGTCTTTTCGTACACCTTTTTCAATCCAACCAATGACATTTTTGTAGTCCATGTAGATTTTCAGGATGCTGCTCTAAGGTTTATGTCTTTTATCCAGCTGACTGCAGCATACGTATGCTTTAAAAATCAAAAATTTTAGGCAGTTTAGGTGTCTTGTATCAGAAAGTAACAATACCCCGCAGACCACTACTGGGATTTTATTCTTCCAATTTTTCTCTTGCCAATGCTTGATAAGAAGCTTTTATATATGTTTTCGCCAATGCATTGAATAATTGTGTTTTCTTCATCTTCGAAGCTGTCCGGACATACAGAACACTTGTAATATACATTATGTAACGAATTCTGTAAAATCCGACAGTCGAAAACTGCCAAAAAGTAATGGTAGAAGCGAAAACTAAACTTTTTTTGGTCGTTCTATCTCGAGCGCTATCCATTGACATCAAAAAATTGAAAAAAAACGAAAAAACTGAAAATTAATTTCTAGAGTAGCATTCGGATAGCCAGACTCTCACTATATGATGTTTCAGTAATTATAATTAGCCAGCTACTATTTTTAGATCGCTTTCCTTTTACCGCAGAGGAGAATTCTGTTGCGCCCGACAGATTGCAGTGCATTAGATCGGTAGCAAAACGGCAATATAATTCTGATTTAGTAATACGCGAAGCGTCGCATAATATTGACTACAAAGGTTTCACATCGGTAAAAATCATTTGTTCAGAGTGGTCGAAAAATAAGATTACCTAGCAAATGTTTTAATCCTAAAATAGCTGCATTAAACATATTCTGTAAATATTTTAAAAGCACAAATATATGGCAATAGCATTGTAAAGTTTCGTCGAGTAACCTTTATTATTCAGGTTTTATTTACACTTAAGTAAAGGAAATTTTTCAGTAAATTCAACAAGAAAAGTATCATATCTAGCCTCGAAAGAATATATAAACCGATTATCATTTCAACTTGGGGCAATGAAACTTGCATCATTTAAAAGAAAAAATCATAAGTACAAGATTTCAAATGACAATTAGTTCCTGACTGCTGGAATTCATATAATGCGGCACATTTTACTAAACTAAGCTTTTCATACGACGGAAAACTCATAAAACTGAAATGAAACGAACAACAAAATTGGCGATTCCTACCGTTAAAAACTTTAAACAATACTTTAGAGGTAGTTAAATAGCCATGCTACAAAAAATCATATTGACGTTTCAAACGTAGATTTCCAAATTAAATTCCTAATTACAAACTTTTTGGACTTACTAAATAACGGATACTCACAGAAGTGTAAACCAAAACATGAAGATTCAAAATATCTCAATGAAACTTTACCACATTGGCGTCAAATATACTGATGATAAAACTTCCGGTACTCTTTTTTATTGAGCCACTATGTATATATATACTCGTGCATCTAGAGGCTTCAACATTTTGCATAAGGTTGTCGATCATTTTTCAGAAAAGTAGAATGGTTCGATTCACAAACAGGCAGCGCATAAATTCTGAATGGATCAGGAGCACACCTAAGCGTGGAGGGTTGGGGTTATTCACCCCCAGAAACTAAAATACCCCTCCCCATAAATCAAAATACCCTCCAGAATTCAATTTTTAATTTTTTTTGTTTTTTTTCGCAATTTATTGATGCTAATGGATAGTGATGATGAGAAACGTTGAAAAATGGTGTTTATTCATCATACCAATATTTTTAAGGTTTATTTTTTGACCTCTGAAAAATCTTGCACTCCTACCGTAGATTTTTGGACACCACGTATGGTCAGGAGCCCTGAACAATTTTTAAGGTTAAAAAAGCGTTACAAATAAAAGCCGCGCCAAAAACCTTATTATTCGGCGTTTTTCTCGAGCTCTATCCATTGGTGGTTTTTCTCGAGCTCTATCCACCGAAATTCTGAGGGGTTAATAAATTTCTGAGGGGGTTGAAAGAATTTCCAAAGGTCAAAAAATGGTCTTAAAAGTGGTCCTACGGTAAAAATACACAATTTTTCGACGTTTCTCATCGAGGCATGAAAGAATCGCTGAAAATGCAAAAAAAGTTTCAAAAATTGAATTATAGGGGAGGGTTTTTTGATTTGTTGATGGGGGTATCCCAACTTATGGGGGTGCATACTCCCCAAACCCCCAACGCCCAATTGTAGTTCTATCCGTTGATATCACAAAACTGGATGAAAAAGGAATATACTTTTAAAAAAAATTGAATTCGGAATTCTTGTTGATGTGGGACAGCCGGGCCCCTGAAAGCCCATCTATGACTATCTCTCCCTTCGTAAATACACATTATGGTCGTAAATTTTAGGGAGATTCTGGCGGCGGTTACGTGTGCCAAGAATATGAACAGAGTCCATATATACTGATAGGCGTAATCAATGGTCGTCAGGTCGACAAGTACTATTTCTACAAATACTCTCGACCAGTATACTATTATTATTCGTACTCAGCATTTCTACCAGAATATATAGATTGGGTGCATAGAAAAATTGGTGGCATTGTTGATGATGGTGAAATGATAACTACATGTACGAAGTGTTGGCAGTAAAATTATAATATCAACTAACCACTAAATACTGCTAACTCCCAAATTTTAAAAGAATTTTTTTACAAAAACTAGGTTTCTTTGGAGATTCGAACAAACGCATATATCTTCAAGAGAGTTTAGGTACTTCCTTATGATGGCTAATAATCCAGCTGACTCCCAAATTTTAATTTTTTTTGTACAAAAATTGAGTTGCTAAGAAAGCTGTTTTAATCGCTTCTTGCGAAGGAGTATCTTTGGCTCAGCCGTATCAATTTCTTGAGCGCATACTACATAATAGACATGTTTAACCCATTTTTACTTAATTTTAATAATTTCGTATTCTAAAATTCTAAAAATATAGTTTTTAGTTTTTGTCAAATCCGTCGAAGAACGGCACGTATACCATTCGTTTCTTTTAATAAAAAAAATTTAGTCAAACTAGGTCAACTTGCCAACAAGCACATATGCATGTTTCAGATGCGTGGGCAAGGGGCATCCGATCACAGCGTAAAAGATAATTTGCAGGTCTCTTCAAGAAAATAATTTCGACGTTTTTTCGCGACATTTAGCAATTATTGACATTCCACATGATCACTCCTTCCTGAATTCTTTTTTCGCAATTGCATGCATAGATATTCTCGGGTTATCATGAAGAAGCAACAAGAAGCATATTAGAGCCAATCTCATCCTAAGGATTCTACTAGATTCAAGTCTACAATGGTATCGCCTACATGTCACTCTGTGCACTTTTCTCATCCTTTTCTGTAATTTGAAATAGCGGCATTTTCAAGCTAATTTAGTACATTCATGCTTTTGAATCACTGTTACTCATAATAAATAAATTGAATAGGATGAAAAATTAGTAGGAATTGAATGATATTGAATACCTACTTTACGTCGAGCTGCGAATCGAAGCAAGTGCACTTCATTGACGTTTTCATTTTCAAAATTAATTTACCAATCACTTGACGGATTTAAAACGTCTCTGCCCTAGAAATTATTCAAACTTTGTATGGTCACCACAGTTGCGCGGCAACGAAGTGATAGAGGCTGCAAGATTTTTTCAAAGATCTAAAAATGGCTTTTAAAATAGTGGTAGGGCATGAAAACTCCATTTTTTGACGTCCCTCATGGATCAATATCTTTTGGCATCAAAAAGTTGCGGAAAAAACAAAACAATTTTCAAAAATTGAATTCTGGCGGTATTTTGGTTTGTGGAAGATGTATTTTATTTTCTGGGGGTTGCATACCATCCCCCGAACCCCCTATGTGCCCCGGTATAATGGTCACTGCACAGCAAGCAGATTACATTTTATATTTTAAGAGGTACATAGCTACATAATTAGATATTTCGGTGCTCTAAAATTTGCCTATTTCCGTTTTATTCCGTTCTTTGATAGTTCTTCCTGCAATTATAATTTAACATTTCAAGTATGGCTCCCCCACAAACTATACATTTTACCGATTGTACGTTTCATATTATTAAATCTTTTGGCAAATTTCGAAAAGCGATAAAAAGCGCTTTCGAACGATAGCCTAATTGTCTGATTCAGTACCGAATTCGCTTTTTTTAAATTTAGCCATCATAGACACACACAACCAAGACAGGCAACCAAGTCAACTTCTTCCATCTTAATGTTTTCGTGATAAATTTGTGAATAAACTAACCTTTTAAATATCTCACTTGACTAAAGTGCAGAATATAGTTAAAAATCAGTTTGGGAAGCTTCAATTTTTTTAAAGACCTAAAGAAAAAGCACGAAAAAAATAGTATTCAAGAATAAGTATTTTTGTTATTATTCCTGCAAGTCGGTTTAATTTTGCTTAGGCTTGGGTTTAGTTGGGGAAATTTAAGACTGCTCAGCTTGGTATTACTCCCGCTTAGGTCGACAAATACATAGCTGCTCAGAGCGACTTATAGACTTTCAGACCAAAATTTACATAAATTTGCATATGAAACGCATAAAAAAAGATTAACATGCGAGAAGATTGGTGTATTCATTATCAGAATGCCAGAAATGACACGACAAAATAATTTTTGCGGAAAAGCTATTTGACCATGAATTTTTTGTACTGCTGCTAAATTACGAAAAATTCTAATTTAGCACTTGAATTTGTAATACTTCTGAAAACAATAGAACTTTTCAATCAAACGCGTTTTCGGCGCTTTATTTTAAGGATTGCCTAAAATCCTACTTTCTAAACCCATTCTTACGGATTTCTAACGGTACCAATATTCTGCATTTACTCCGTGCCACTTCATATACAACTTGGAGATTATAAAAGGCTAAACTTTGCCGTTGATGAGGTTGAATACAATTTAAAAAACACAAATGTATGCATTATGTAGCATGAAAAATCGCTTAAAAACTGATCGGCAGGACAGGGTGCCAAGCTAACACGATAGAAAAACCTAAAAAAACGAGTAGAGTAAATCATTAAGGACTTCTTATTGCTCAAATTGTAACTTGACACTCTGAGCTGGCCGAAAAAACACGTTTCCCTCTTTTCTAGTTTGCCAGCTTCTCTGCTCTTAAATCGGAACGTGCAAAACATTATAAAAATAAAGCGCGTCTTAACGGTTACATACCACAAGTGAAGTCTATTAGTTCCATTCTGAGTGCAATTGGGCTTAGAAATGGGAAGTAAAGCTTATCATCATAAAAAAGCACAGAAACTCACAAAAATTACAAATTAACGGTTAAGCCTCATTCATACTCTACGCATCGCACCAAACTTGCGAAAATCGCAGCTCGCAGGATCAGATTTGCACGCGAATTCAATTCATATTTTCGCGCGAATTGCAGGATTTTCTGCGATACGATTTTTAAATTCATACTTCCTGCAAAAATCGCAACACAGAATAGATCGCGAAATCCAAAAATTTCATCGTGCGATAATTCGCGTTGCAATTCATACTTCATCGCGTGTTTTTGCGCGAAAAGTGTCAAAAGGTACTATTTTTAAAAACAAATTGATGACGGACGCGAATTCGTGGAATTAAAAGATGGGCGCGAATTCGCGTTTTTTAAAATACTTAATTCCGATTAAAATGTGAATTACGACGATTTACGGCTCAAGTCGGCCATTATGTGAATGGCTTAAACGTTGAATGCATGTCCGAACTGCACATCGATATTTCAATGAGTGTAGCATATGTACATGGCTAATTGTGTAGCATGCATGGTTCATCGTCACGCCTACATAGATTATATACTTGATTAAATCGTATCTCTGCCATACATGTAACAGAGGGTGGGGAGGGATGCTTTTGAGAAAGTCAAAAGATTTTAAGTCAGAAAATTTTTGAACCTCTTCCCCTGATTTTTGGAAGAACTTGCGATTATTGGCCGTTTTTGACCAAAATTGGAGGTCACTTACGCCCTTCCCCCTTCACTGTTAAAAAAAATATGTTGTAATTACACAAAAAAGTTGTGAGTAATTGGCTGCCACAACTTTTATTTGTCTTGGTTACACAACAATATTCTGTAGGTGCTACATAAGAAAGCAATCTATACAACAAAATATTATTGTGTCGAGCCAACGTAATCTGTTCTGTAGATCCAACACAACTTTCAAGCCTCCAGAATATCGATTTTTGGGCTTTAATCTGAAAGCTTTATTTAGACGCTAAATAACACACATTTGATGATAGGTATAACGCAAGCAAGAGGAATGAAAAAATGCACTAGTCAGTTTTCTGAACCAAATTCGTATCTTCTTGGCTAAAAGAACTGACTAATGAATTTTGACATGGGGCATATAATGCCACATTCGAAATAACAAATATTGAGCAAAATTCACTAGGTATTCACACAAAACAATAACGATCAAGAGAAAATGCACAAAAACTTACATTACGACACCAAATTTAAGTAATGTAATATAATTCAAAATAAAGAGCAGCAGATTGTAAGAAAAAATAAAGTCGTAAATGTTTCAAGATTTTTTTAGAGAACCGCAGTCTAAGTTTTTCTCATGCTCTGAAAATAGTCGCAAAAATCCAATATCAACATTTGAAAAAATAATTTTTGTCAACTTTTCAATGTCTACTTTAAGCGTAATAATTTTACATCATTTTTCCAAAATTTATGAAATTTTGCCTGAAAAATTGCTTATGCTATCAGAATTTCACTAAACATCAATTGGGAATGAAAAGCGATTAGTGCGTAGAATAGATTGAAGGATATCTTCCATTTTTAAGAGTCACTTTTGACATACAAATATGTCTTCCAGTCGGTTCAGGATAAAGAAAGTCAATATGCCAGAATCTTATTCAGCATGCAGCGTTGAAAAAATGTTATCAAAGCCCGACAGCTGCTAGTGAAGAGGAATCATGAGTAAGAACATTCGCAGTTGTAAAAAAGGCCATCAAAATAAGCTTACCTTTAGAACAAATCAAGCAGTGCATATAAAATCACTTGAATAGTAAAACAGAATAAGGCAATAAAAGCATACATAACAAGATCCGATCAATTTGAGCTGAATACAGCCACACTCATATTGAAGTTGAGTAAATATATAAGTAATACAAATATATTACACTGCCAGTATTATCAATCTCTGAAAATATATATATAATCAAGAATTGGAAAACGCATAACGCACGAACTGACAAAGTGTGCTCCAACTGCATTCACCACCTTTCGTTCCATCACAACTGAGAGTATGAAGGTAGGTATTTACCTACCCTTCGTCCTTCCATCTATCTTAGTACTGGTTACAATGAATCATGTTTTCAGCTATAAGCGGTCATATGCACGTCAATCTGAGCCTAATCAATATGCATCATAGCTTGTAGGCAGAACACAAAAAAGTTGTGTTGGATAAATAGACATCCGGATTGTCAAGTGCCTACACAATATTTTTGTGTCCATGGAACAGATTTGTAGATTGGACACAAGTTTATTGTGCATGTATAACGATTTTTTTTACAGTGTTTTTCTAAAACTACGGGCCCTCCCACCCTAAATTTCGAGCCGTTACATGTGCGATCTTTGTCATCAGTAGAACTATTTGATACAAGTTAATTTTTAACTATTTTAACACGTCATCATTCAAGCTTATCGTTTTTCACGTGCTCTGCGAGCTTGCAAGCAGAAAGATCTCGCTTGGGACAAAGTATCCAATATTGTCGGTCAGTCATATAACTCTCTTTTTACATTATTCAAGAAAATGATAATTAAATTCATCGAAATAAATTTCTTATCATAAAAAGAATGAGCGACCATAGATTTTCAAAACGGAGGTGTATAACTGTGTAAAAACAGGTTTTATTCCTAGAATAAAAGTTGAGTACGAAAACAAAATTTCAAGAGCGTTATTTTTAGCTTATTCCGAATTTACCCCATAAAAATTAGAAGTACTCCTGGTTGTAATAGATTTTACAAGTTTGCGCAAAGTTACTATTCAAAAATAAGTCAGCAAGAAGAGTCGCATAATTCTGACATATTCGAGGCCAATCTTTTCGAATAAAAAAATTATAGAAAAAGTAAGAAATTAGGCGGCAAATTCTGGAATTGTTAAGTGCGCATATTACCTTTTTTCGGCTTGTCGGACTTAAAAAATTTTGAATTCCTCCCTTATGACAAATACTCCTTTTATCTCATAAAAGCGGTCTGTATCATTCAGCCCCTGAATACCATTATCGTGAAACGTCTGTGTAGGCAGCCTGAAACTGACTTTAATTCACGGATATTTTAGCAAGTTATTAACAGCGCATTAGAATAACTATGGACCTCAAAAAATTTTTTTATCAATTTTTATCCGATTTTCCCCATCCGAATTTGAAAATTCTTACAGATTTCTGTAGAACCACAGTACAGTATTTTTCGTACGTTTTTTTGGCTACTTTATACTGAACCCAAATTTTTTTCAACTGGACGATGCGTTGAATTAGCAATTAGGGTAGACAAGAAGAAGACAAAGAAAAACTTGAGCGAAAAAATCGTGCGATATTTCGCAAGGTTCGCAGAAAAAAACGTACTTTGCATCGCAGAGAAACCTAATTTACGAAAATTCGCAGCAAGTATGAATATAATACGCGATGCATCGATTTTTGCGAATTATCGCGCGATTCTTCTTATGAAGTATGAATGCATCAAGCGATAGATTACTTCGCACGATTTACGCTAGTTGCGCTATTTTTAGAAAAAGCCACGCCAAATAATCCTGCGACGCGATCTTGCGTGAAGTAGGAATGAGCCATTACACCAAGTCTGTTCCATTCCAAACCGCCCCTTTTTTGGCTTCACGGTTTATTACTGTAATAAAACATTATATCGGCTAACTTGTTGCGGCATGTTCGTTGGATGCGCTCTATGTTGAGCGAAGCACACGAAACATCAATAATAAGAGTTTAAAGAAAGTAGCTACCGCGAGAATATAATCGAAAAAACAATTTTTGCGCTGAACAACTAATACAGTAGTAAGAATTTTGTGAAAATGAGCAGTTTGGAATAGAACAGAGTATTGCAAAAGGGCGCTTCGCTGCCTCCTTTGCTAGATCGATCTTGTTTGCAAATGGGTTGCCTCGCTCTTTATTTGCAAAAAACAATATATAGATATAATAATGACCAAGTTACCAACATGTATCTATTTTAAATCGCCACGTTCAGTAAAATTTACAATTCCAGCTCAGCAGATATCTTCGATCTTTTTGCAAAGAATCGCATCATTACGCTCATTAAAGTCACCTGCTACATTTTCCCGCTCATGTGACAATTAGAGGGCATCGTAAATTGCACAAAAAGTAAATTAAATCATTCGCATTGTACATAGACTTCAAAAAGTTTTGTATAAAATTAGTGTCAGAAATGAAGATATTCGGAATCGTATCACCACATTCGAAAACCGCGTGGTTACTGCTTTCATGTACATTGCATCACGTGCATCTTGGTTTATACCAAGAGCTTTATAGTTGATATGTTCATTTCGACTTATTAAGAGCTTGCCCCTATTGGTTAGTCATATTTTTCGGAACCTACTGTAATTTCCTGAACCAGTTTTTAGCTATGGGTACCATGTAAAGAATTTTTAGTTGTCGATTTTAAAATTTGAGGTTAAACAAACTTCAGGAGGCAAACTCAGGGAGTAACGTGTATATAAGCTGTGATGCTGTAAACAGATAGAAACCCTTAATTTCACCATACGAAGAGGGTGAAATTGGTCCAGGCTGCGCTAAAGTCTTGCCCTTGGGCATACACAGCTCACCCTTCTAGAATCATCATAATTTTTCATATTAACCCGTCGTTTACGAGTTTCAGCCGCTTAATCGGGTCAGTTTGATTGTAAATTCGAAATCGGGAGTCCAGGATACCCACTAGTCCAAATTAACGAAGTGCACTACACTAAATAGTATATATAAATTGATTTCCATGCAGAAAAACGGACAGACAAGCAAACTTATTACTAGTATTGTAGGAGATCAGGATTTTTTGCAAGATAAAAGATAAAGACAAAGCTGAAATTTTAAAATCTAAGGACATAAGGATAAAAATAAAGATAAAAGACTAAGAAAGATAAAGATAAAGATAATTTGCAAGATAAAGGAGCCAAAAAGATAAAGATAAAGATAAAGTGTAAATATGGTCGCCTGGACCTAGGAGCAGTCTAACTAACCTACGTACTACTACTGCTGGCTGACAGCAAGTCACGTCTTCCTTTTCACAAGCATCGAACATTGTTCTGTGCGCCTGTAAAAAGTATGTCGCAACAGACATTGATTTTTTCAAACTTCTCTATTTTTGCCAGACTAAGACTTAGATTAATGTGGGTGCAAGTCGCTTAGATCAGTATAACTCCCACTTACTTAGGTCGATATAGAGGCACTAGTTTGGGCCGCACGCAGTAGGGTTTATACAATCGTTTTGTTTTCTTTTCTTTTCTTGTATTACAGAAAAAATTGAATACGTCTTAATGTATTTCACGTAAAACCTGCATTTAAGAATGCGTGCTAATGTATGTACATACTTTATTCTTTAAGCAAGATAAATTACTACCAAAAAGATAAAGATGACCTGTGATTTTTCTTACAGATAAAGATAAAGATAAAGATAAAATAACGAAATCGTCAAGATAAAGATAAAGATATCCTTATCTTTATCTTGCTAAAAAGATAAAAATATCCTTTATTACACTATTACATAGTTTATTTTTCAATCAAGTGCATGAATCCGCTTGGCGGACCATTTTCCTTATTACCCTTACGCCCAAATACTTTATCGCTCGACACGCCATATGGAATAATTTTCTGCCAACTCCGTCAATCAAGAGATAAATCGAGCATAACAGTAATAAGGATATTATTTTAACGAGAGGATCAATGCAGTACCACGTTAAACAAACAGACAATACATAGATGCAAACAAAATATAGAGGCCTATAGTCTGTCTTATTCCCAATGGCTCATGTTCGCTAGTCTTATTACTGTATTGTTAATTTTTCACAATGCTCTATGGCTTCCACATTTATGCTCTCGTAGCAGCTGGTAGCTTTAAACTTTTTCCACTGATGCTTATCGTGCTTTGCTTAACACGAGGCTTGTCTAACAAACTGCTGCAGCAACTAAAATCGGAAATTATCCTACTACAGTATAAGCCGTAAAGCAAAAATAGACCGTTTGGAAGGAACATACTACAGATATGTAAAAAAGAAATTTTCACAAAAATACATAAATTATTACTTGGTTTCTGTTAGCCGACTTAATATTTTTAGTGAATGCAAAAAGTAGGTTAGTTTGTTACCCTAGAAAACAACGATAATCTACAAGATACACACTTAGATGCTTATAAATTAAAAAAAAACAAATTTTCAGTTGACTTGCATTTCGCATGTGGCGCTCGCTACCTATTACTAAAAAACTTAGAAATCGATAAAAATTCCAACAATTGATCAATTTCTGCGGACTATCGATCATTTTGTAGCAAATTTAAAAGCCAATCTTCCAACTGGTGCAGAATACAATCTCTAACACTTTTTTGCTAAAATCATAAGAAAAAGAAAATACATGCTTAAAATGGGAATTGGCACACAGTGCGATATGCTTTATACAGCGGATAAACTTCAGCTAAAAAGAGCAAAAGTTTGCTGCAGCGTGATCTTGCGCATTTAGCAAAAAAATTGTTGCGCTATTATGATTGGTGTAAAGAAAAGAATATCTGTCGATTCAATGGATACACAGTTTTTCTCATATTTTGTGGTTAGGTTCCGGGATAAATGCCCTTATTCCCCGTTTATCGTCACGCTTATACAGTCAAAGGGTTCTATCATAGAAAAACTTATAATTTATATCAAGCTACATGTTCTCCATACATTCTGATAGTTATTACTATCATTTATTGTAATTTTTGTGCTCTTCATTAATGTGTATGTTTCTTATGATAAAAATTATTTTTGAAAGGAATACAATAAAAACTATTACAATGCACAAGAATATGCAACTTTTGGACATCCATCCGAAAACAAGATTAAGTATAGTTCTGTTATGGTGTAAACTTAATCAAGGGATGCATTTGAATATCTAATATGGGATAAACCATTTGTCACTTACATAACTGCAAATAAGCCAAACTCTTGCTGCTCTATAACTTTTTATAGAGCTAAATCATTAAAAACTAAAAGATGTTACTCTAGCCATAACAATGCTGACAAAGTTCTAGACGCATGGATGATGGATCAGAAATTATGACATGAAGTAATTTACTGCGATTCCCTCCTAGGACACAGAAAACGGAGGGTTATTGACAGATCGGATTGAGGAGAGCAAATTAAATGTCCAAATGTTTCTAAAGAAACTCTGAAATAATTAATTTTGATTATTAAATGGGGTCATCATGGCGTTATGGGATAAGCGTCCTTGAACTTTTCTCTAAAGGCTGCATCACCTGCTGCCAGATGATCGACTAAAGACGGATATCATGTCTACGATTACGTTTTAAGTACACATAAAACAAAAGGTTTTTTCGCGAGTTAGCGTGAAATTTAATAGAAAGTGATACTTGATCACAGCAATAATGCTATTTTTAGGACTCAACTCTATGAAGCTCTCTAACCAAGTTCCCGAACTGACTTAAATTGCTTTTATTACAGCAAGCCTTTTTTTATAAATGATGAACCGATTTTATCGAAATAAGGTACGATAATATTAAATGTATCAAATTTATCTTATACAGGGTGGCCCATAAAAAAGGGCATTCTGATTTAATTAGGCCATAACTTCGGCTGATTCGAACATAAAAATCTGGGACCAGCTCCATTAGATAGATTATATTTTGTTTGAACCTCGTTAAAAAGATTGACTTGCTGCCAGCAATTCAAGCGCTAGGTCAATTTTTTACATCTCATTTTGACATTGCTTACACGCCAGAGATCTTGCATTGTATCACATTACAGTGTATGTAGGTATATCCTTTTTTACATTTTCAACAAAACATCCTGTCACAAAAATTAATTTGCACATTTTAAAGCCTGCAAAGTAGGTACTCGTCCTGCTGATTGCAAACTTTTAGGATATTGTCAAAAGAGGATGCGAATTGATAGAAAGATCAATGAGGCTATTGAAGTTCGTGCAAACTAATTGCCCTGGAAACTAGTGTTGTAAAAGATATCTTCATCTTTATCTTTTAGCAAGATAAAGATAAAGATAAAGATATCTTTATCTTTATCTTGACGATTTTTTCATCTTTATCTTTATCTTTTGGAGAAATCAGAGGCTATCTTTATCTTTATCTTTATCTTTTTGATAAGAATTTATCTTGCAAAAAAGATAAAGTATGTACATAAGTTAGCATGTAATTCAAAATGCAGGTTTGACTTGAAATACATTCAAAAGCATTCAAGTTTTACTGATACTAGAAAAGAAAAGAAAACGTTTGTTTAAACTTATGGCTTGCGGCCCAAACTAATGCCTGTGTATCAAACTACATATAGTCTGTTTCGTTTATTCGAAAGCTTTTTAGTCAATTCTTTTAAGGGCTACAGTAAGCGAAACAAAACAAATTACTGTGATTCGGTAGATCAGCTCAGTGAGGGCGAGTGGCTGGAATTCTTCCATTTTTAATGCACTAATCCGCCTATATAAATTTAATTTATTCATTTAATCAGTGCTGGGACATACTACAGTAAGTGTGCTAAATAAAAAGCTATTGGGTGGAATGGAACCCAGTTGCTTCGACACGGCAAGCAGACGTTTTACCATTGAGCTATGAGGGAGTTCGCGGCGTTTCTTAACATTTTATTCTATTGTGTTTAAAGTGTCAACTAAGGATAAGCTGAATGCGCGATTTTTATCTGTAAGTTGTTTAGTTTGCTGGTAGACAAGAATCAATTATGTCGCAAAAATGTTATTGAAAAACCCTTCTCTGCTACGTAACTACAGTGAGATCTAGCGAACTATGTACAGTAAATAAGAAAGAAGGGGTTACTGTAGCCTCCGAAAACGTTTACTGAAAAAGCTCTCGGATAAATGAAACAGACTTTAAGTAAGCGGAAGTGATATCAATCCAAGCTGGAGTACTACTACTAGCACCCACGTAAATCTAAGTCCAAGCCTGGGGAACATAGTTTGAAAAAATCAATAAGTGTTGTGACTATACTTTTTACATGCATACAGAGCAGGGTTTTGATGCTTGTGATCAGAAAGAAGTGACTTGCTGTCTGCCAGTAGTAGTAGTACGTGGGTCAGTCAGATGCCGCGGGCAAACCCCCAAACCTACATTTATGTGTGCTTAATGCCTATCGCCTCTTTGATCTCAGGTGTAAAAATTAGGGCATTCAGTTGGCTACTTTACATCACCCTCTCTCGTTTATTGCACTTCACAAACATCATTCTCGGATCCAGGCGACCATATTTACATATGTACACTTTATCTTTATCTTTATCTTTATCTTTTTGGTTCCTTTATTTTGCAAATTATCTTTATCTTTATCTTTCATAATTTTCTATCTTTATCTTTATCTTTATCTTTATCCTCTAAATTTTAAAATTTCATATTTATCTTTATCTTTTATCTTTGCAACAAATCCTTATCTTTTACAACACTACTGGAAACCGAACCGCTATGAACTGCCTAAAGTTTTTTACACGCTTTGAAAGAAAACATTCTTATCTGTATAAAGCAGCCACTTCAATATATATCTCATGTTTATCACAGCCGAAGTTATGACCTGTTGAATCAGAATGTAGCCTTTCCAATGGGCCACCCTGTTTAATGTATCTTATCATGAAACTAATTCAATTTAATCAAATAATCACGGTGACCATTTGGTATTAATTTGATCGCTGACAGTTCATGAACTCGCTCTGAAAATCAATTGATCGGATTTCACTTCTCATAAAATGGATTTCAACGTAAAACTGAGTATTTTAATAATTTATAAATTTAGAGCTCGCTATCTCTGCTGCTGACTTGACTGCAGTTTGATATTTGATTGATGTATTGATTTTTTAGTTCTTGTTATAAGGAAAGGTAAGTCTTTAAACACGCCAGATGAATCGGTAGCTACCTAAAGAATCTTTTATTTTCTTGTAGTGAAACGCAAAATTAATAGATTCATCCACTGAAATTTGTAATTTATCATTTAACGTATCTAGAATCCGCATTCAGGACTCGCCCGACGGGGATGGAAGGCAGGCGGGAATGGGGCGGACTAGACATGAATTAGTCTATATCTCGAGAATTCCTTATGTTTATACGTTTTTTTTCGTCATTTCTCTATCCAGTAGGATCATAAAATTTACAATTTTCAAGCAAAAAATTTTATCCCGAAAAATCGCGCTTGAGGCAAAAATATCGGAAAAACTTTCAGATAAGGCGCGAAGCGCCGAAAAATTTCATGACAAAATGCATTTTTCTACCTTTCTGTGAACTATTTTTTCTATCATAAATGTTTTCAGGCCAGGAGGAATTGTGGATAACTTTCACTTCGCCCTCTATAGGTATGACCCTGAATTAATTTACAAAGAGTGAAGTCCAAACTAAAAGAAACATTTGTTTTGCAAGCGTAAATTAGCTAATACTAGCATACAATGTAAGTCAAAATGCGCTGCCTTCTACGTTTCGGCTCCTCTTTAATTTCCCGATAGGTACCTATTGTAATAAAACATATCTTAAATAGCACACTGCATAATATTATCACACTCCCACATAATAGTATATTCTAACATACAGAACCGGGTTATAACTTGGTGTCAAATGGGCCCGCTATAACAAACACATTTTATTATTCTAGCATTAAGCTTTACAACTACATATTTGCTCTTAAATACTAGGAAAACTATTTTTAGCGGCAGCTTCCAACTACGAACTGACGCCAGGCTAGCGTCCCATAAAATCAAAATAAATCTGACTGAATTTGTCCACTCCAATTCTTGAAAATCGTACCATTCACGTGAGAAAGGGCACATGTAGATATGACTTATTCTAAGCCTTTCTAGCGTCTGTAAAGCTGTAATTCACGCGAGTTTCTCATTTCTTATATTGATCACTGAACGAATAACACAAGAGATAAATGAAGCTTATAACACTGACTGACCATAGAAGACTACATGTGACGCCAACTAGCTTGCCCGGGTAATATTTATAGTCTTGTGCTTTAAGAAATGAATAAAATCCCTTGGCCGGCCCCTTAAAAACGCAGTCACTCCGCTCAATTCATATTTACATGTTCACTCTACAGTTCAACATAGAAACATTGCACATAGTTCATCACCTAGCTTCATTCTGCTAACTCCTTACTTAATTGCTCACTGACTACTTAATATGGTAACTCCCGATTCACTTACCCCACACATCAATAGCTTATGATTTACTATTAATACCTTTAAAACTATGCAAAAATGGACGTTGACCATACACCACTTTATTATAATATATATCATGATTGACAAGTAAACTACATGCATGTATGTTACGCTAGCAGGGGATAAGGCTGTATACAAGATGCTTAAATTAATAATAATAATAATAATTATTATTATTATTAGCAATATAATATTTGTATACTATCCCTTAATTTTACACACTGGATGTCGAACACAGAGATCAACTTCCGCTTGCCGCTCCTTACATAACTGAAACCATTCGAACCAATTGTATGCAAATCACGTCACTAATTTCAACAATCCATACGTAAGTCCACATTATATACCCGTCATGAATAAATCTTTTTTACACAATTGATATCAATGTAGAAATGGATCAACCCTATCTGAAAACAGAAAAAAGCTATAATCGAACTGCATTTTAGAAAGTTATAAATACCTTAGTTCTAAAAAAATAGATTAGGAATGATTCTTCTATTCTTGATCGCCTTTCATTCCCCGAGAGGGGAAAATTGCTTTTTTGATAGAAATTCACAGTTTGTGACAAGATTAATAATTATGCATATTTTCCACAGAATGTTTGATCAGGTATTATCAGAGATAGCTGCAATTTCCAGGTTTTCTGATTGGATAGAGCTGACTAAAAGTACCTTAAATTAGAATCAATAAAGTTTTTGCTTAATTGCACTAATTGTTGAAAATTGATGAAAACTTCAAAGGCATCAAAGTTGAGTGTCGTTGTTCAGAAAATAGATGACATGTAAAGAAAGAAGTGATTTGGGTATGAAAACTTCTGGCAAGTTCGGCTGAAAATGAAAATTTCTTCATTGTTCATCCGAGCATTCCAAGTTAAAAATTTAAAAGATTTACGCAGGGACCTATGAAAAGTTAAAATTAGTTGTGTAGTCAAAACTTTTAACCTTTTGGCAAAAAAAATAAAGTTCCTATGTGGATTTTTTCCTAAATTTATTCCTTAATGCAACAAACCATATCGATGCTACCAAAAGTTACAAGTTCCTGAATTCATAAAAATGTAAAATTTAGATCTTAAGACAAAGTTGGTCCGCCACTGTTTTCGATAACTTGCGGAATAACATTCAACACATGTCTGATGTAGTGTCGACATTGCTGAACGGTCATGTGTTGGTTCCATAATTGCTTGATGCCTTTAACAAGCTCCTCAAGATTGTTTGGCTTCACCGTTCCTCGAAGAAATTCTTCCAATTGATGCAAAACATTTTCATTTGCAGACGCGACTGATCACCATATAATAGTTTTGAAAAAAAAAACTCTCGCTAAGCAAGCTCATTTTTCAAAAATTTTTAATTGCATCGATATCATGAGACTCTATTGGCCAGAATTTCGAGTCGTAATGCACCTTCCATTGCTTGATAAAATCCAGTTTCCCGACTTTTGTGCACAGGCGCACTATCAGCCTTAAGCAGCATCGAACAAGCATAAAAGTTTGGTTGCTTTCGTTGAAATAATCCGACTTAATTATTTATTTACTTTATTTATGTACCTAAGACTAAAAAAAAAAACTGTAAAGCAGAAGCAAATGGAAGAAAATACACAAAAGTCATCTTCTAATACGAGGCTCGCCACTTTATCGTAAATAGACTATATGTCATCATAAAACACGCCTTAAGCTGACATTGTATGATGACACGTGATGCATGTTAGGGAGAGGGTTTAGAGGGCCTAGAATTCCCTCAGAACATAGAAATAGGAAATGTTTTGTAAAAATAGGGCAAAATGAAAACAGAAAGCAGATGAGAATAGAGAGTTGCATTCAAAAGTTCTTGAAATTGACCAGAAACTATGTAATGACATAGTTTTAAAGCTATTTTAGCGCTTTTACCGGTTTTTCAGGTAAGTTTGGCCCAAAAAAGCTCAATTCCTGACCCAGAATGGCTGGCTTCCCCCACCCAGATCCTCCATACTGTGCATCCATGTTTTGAACCCCCTGAACATTCACCTAACGCCCTAATCGATAGAGATAGACTCCAGGTATTTTAGTGCCATTTCTGCCAACTTCACCCGTCGGAAATCATTCAGAAGTTAGCCGCAGCCCACCTATGGTCTGGAGTCTAGACTCCCCAGATTTAGAAGATTCCTGCCCCCAAAATCGATAGACACCAGAAGGGATTAGGTGTGGCACCCTTACAAAGTGCACATTGTACAGAAAATAACCGAGGAAGATAAAGAAAATCGATTAGAATTTGCGCAGGATGAAATTGACCGAATGGATCAAAATCCAAATCATCTCGCGAATTTGCTTTTTTCTGACGAGGCACATTTTCATATTGATGGTGGCTTTAATCGTCACAATCATCGTTATTGGTCGGGTGAAAATCCACAGTGGATCACTGAAAAATCGTTACATTCTCCACGGACGACAGTTTGGGCTGCAATTGGTGATAACGGCCTAATTGGCCCAATTTTTTCGATGACAATGTCAATAGCCAAAGTTACCTCCAGATGCTGCAAACCCAATTCTATCCTGAACTGCAAGCTCGTCGTATTGAGAACGATGTGATTTTTATGTAAGATTGAGCGCCACCTCATTAGGGAAGAAATGTTCGCGATTGGCTCAATGAAACTTTTCCCAATCGCTGGATGGGTTGTGGGTCGCCTTCCATGCCTTGGCCTCCTCCTTCTCCAGATTTAACGCCGTGCGATTTCTTCATTTGGGGTTTTATCAAGTCAAAAGTGTACACAACGCGCCCGATGAACATTGAGGAATTAAAAAAATCTAATTATTCAAGCTTTCAACGATGTTACAGTCGAAATGCGCCGAAAAGTTTTGCTCGAATATCGCGAACGTTTGTCCAAGGTTTTAGAAAATGGTGGTGATCACGTAGAAGTCTACCATTCGTGAAACATAGAGTTTGTCGATTTGAAAATTTACAGAATAAATTTTAACGTCTGAAAACCACTTTTGAAATCATCAACACCCAAAAACAGTCCTGTCAGTCGCTTTTCACACCATCATGCACCTCAGCAATCAAAAAATTAAATTTAGTTCTGTATTTTAATGCAAGGCTGTTTGAAAATGTTAGGCTAACGATGAGCGCAAAAGATGTATAGATTCTGCTTAGGTACTATAATACATATAAAATAATTAAACCTGCATTAAAGTATCAGATTTTTGAGGAAATGCATTAAGATGATCCTAGCCGCTAGAAATGCTTAATTTCTTTAAGTTGATTCGCAGGAAGCGCGAAAAGCTTGGAATATGAAATTGGAGAATACATTTAATTGGTTTAATTTGTATGAAATGGTCAATTATTCAGGTTTTTAGGACGCAGCATGGCTGAATACGATCCTGGGAGGGGCACGCCGCCAGTTCTGAATGGAACGACTCGAGCGAACAAATTAGCGACCCGAGCGCTCACTCAAGTAGACAAAAAGTGCGCAATTAATTATGCTGTGCTGACCTCGTCGGCCGACCAATTATGCGTCTGTTACTTACAGTAATGCGCCCGACTCGGTGAGTTTTTTTATAACACAATTTTTTACAGAGCGGAAATCAAATTTCAAAGTTCAATTTTCGAGCTCATCGTGCAAAATGGAGCAAATAATTTACAATATTACAACATTTCGTTCACTCTAGAAAAAAATGACTTATTTTAAATTTTGAGAGGACTCGACATTTATTTTGTCCATAAAAGTTGAATATTTCAAAAGAATACTAAGCTAAGAGCGTCAATATGAAATACTACCACGGTTTGCGAACGAACATTATACATAGAAGCACACGCATCGCAAAAATTGTCTAACAATCGCTCCTACGCGGATCAAGACAGACTGTTGGAGATGATACAATCTGGACGGGCGGAACTATGCTCACAATACTGTGAACCCTTCGATCAGTTTAATCAATCCGGCTGACAATTCGACCCATACCCAGAACATCGAAGCTTAATGGTCTAAGGCTAAACGGGACCTTAGACAAAAGGTGTTGCGAATGCCGCAAAAACGTTAATTTTGAGATGATAATATGCAAATTATTTGCCAGAAATCTTTCCAATTATTTATTCTAATGGATTTTCGTAAGCTATGCCAATTCACCACTATTTTGAATATAATAACTCTTTGATCGTTTTTTCACATGAATTTTTTAATGGCTCGCATATTGGTAGCAACAAAACAAGTTGCCGCTCGATTATCATAAGATAGATTTTCCATCCGATTCAAATCATTTTCGGCCGACCAAAATCCAATACAAACGGCAAAGACGTCAAACTTGGATCTGATTTTACGCTCTTTTACCATGAAATTTTTGACTTTTCGAATATTTTGTATGAATCTGAAATTAGGAACATTTACATCTTGTGTGAATACGCTTGTATCAGTTATTCGGTCATTTGCATTTTTGAAACTGTTTATATACTCGTGTTCTCGTCAAAAAGCTGTCATTCGCCATACTTATTAAATTTACAATTCGATTTGCTGCCTACGAGCTAAATTAGGACGCTTCGCAGCCTACCTGCTAGACTAAGGACGGTGAGTTGACCAATAGTAATACTTAGTAAAGCTAAGTTGAGATTTAGGATAATAAAAATTTGTTATCCTATCATAATAATTTTTTTGTCGTGAACGATTGGAAACGAACCAGAAGAGGTGAATTTATAGCCGAAAATAAATAATAAGTAAACGTTTACGACAGAAAAACTGGCGCTCACGGGTGGACATAAATTTGAAATAGTTTATGCATGAAAGTTTCATGTAGGATGAGCTTGACTAGCTCTGTTTTTGAAGCAATCCAAATCATTAAAATTCTTAACGTGTGGTCTATTCATTTTCGATATATTGATGTTGAGTTATCAAATGAGTGTCTAGTAATCTCAGATCATATTTTTGAAATTTTGAAATAGATGCTAGAGCTCCTTTGAAAATTAATTATTGAAAAAGGAAAATAAATAGAGACACGTGCGGTAGTAATCGCTTTGCAGTCATTTTGATTCTTGAAAATTCGATAAAACGAGACTGAAATTCGTTGTGTGAAAATGACTGATAATTCGGTTCATAAATTTGTTTCAAAATCGAGTCTGATTCGGCAGATGATTGAATCAGCTCAGAAAAAATAAATTCAATATTTGCAAGAAATGTCTCAAATGAATATTACATTTTCTGTTCAGCCTGTTTTGTCGGCTGACCAACATATTGAAAATTTAGAGAATAGCGCGTATATGTTTAAAAATATTCTAAAGAAAATTTCTATCACAGTAGAAATCTTGGAGACCCAAAATACACACTGGGATACCCTCCAACGGTCTCTTAATGATTCTGAATTAGAGTCAGAATTAATTATATATAAAGAATGGTGTTCGAACGAGAATAATTTTGTAGAACTTATGTTTGAAGGAAAGGAAGCATGTCAAGTACTTGAATGCTACCTTTCAGAAATTGAAAGATACAATTTCAAAGTTACAGTTAACAAATAAGGGTCAAGCTCCTTTTATTGCACCTAGTTTATCTGGTGAGAATTACAAATTTTTAAGCTGTGGCTATGCGTGTTCAATTACCGAAACTTGAAGTGCCCAGCTATGCTGGCGATCTACTAAAATGGATTGTCTTTTGGGACGCATTCGATGCAGCAATAAATAAACAAGATATTCCACCAGTTCAAAAGTTTAATTATTTATTGAGTACATTAAAAGGAGCAGCTCATAAAGCAGTTGAGGGAATAGCCGTTACGAAATAGTACATATAAAGACGCAATTGAAATTTTAAAACTAAGATTTGGTGATAATAATGTTATTGAGCAAGCATTGTGTATGGAACTTCGTTCTATGCCAAAATCTACTAGTAGAACTGCTGATTTACGTCGAACTCTTGAAGGAATAGATTATGTAACAAGACAACCAAAATCTTTACGTGAAGATCTTACACAACCGGCTTTAGTTTTAATGATTTTGGAGAAAATTCCGACTGATATTTTGATTGAGTTGGGAAAATTGAAAAATAATGACGATGATTGGGAAATTGAATCGTTAAGTAAAAATATGCATTCAATTCTTCGTAACAGAGAACAAGCCTTTCAAATTTCGGATCAATTTTCTGAGAAAAAAGAATTTTTTCCTAAGACTGATAATTTCAATAATTTTCGAAGAAGAAATGATCAGTCACGTGGTACTACTGATGTTTTTGCTGTTCAGACTAATAATATTGCACAGAATAAATATTGGGCTGAAAATAATAAAAGAGAGAATGGAAAAAATATACCGAGGAAAGTTTTTCCTTGTGTTTTTTGTAAAGGTAATCATTATAATGAAAATTGTGATCAATATAAAGAAATTAACCAACGAAAGCAACGAATTTTAGATCAAAGATTGTGTTTTCAATGTTTTAGAACAGGCCACACTTCGAAGGCATGTCAGCTCAAGAAAAAATGTATTTATTGCTCAAGTATGCATAATAGAGCATTATGCGATAAGCGTTTTGTAATTGAAGATAATGAGAAAATGGTTTATAGAATGACTAATGAAAATAATGGTAATCTGCTTACTCCTGCTTCTAAGACTGCTGTTAATCTTCAAAGTGAAAATTTTGAGCCTTTTGCTGCAGATATAGAGACAGCAGCACCGGTTACAGTATCTAGTAATGCTTTAAAATTGTATGATTTAAAGAATGATGGCATAACATTGTTAACAACGCAGATATTAGTTAGTAATCCATTGGACCCAGAACAAAAATTATCTGCAAACTGTATTTCTCGACTGTGGTAGCCAAAGAAGTTATATAACAAATAAATTAGAAGAAAATTTGAAGTTGAAAGGTGAAACTAAAGAAATTTTATCTATTTTTACTTTTGGTTCAAAAAACCCACAAAAAATTAATAGTTCGATAGTTTATTTCGACTTCCATTTTCAAAATGGATCGATTAAACGAATTTGTGCAAATTCAGTGCCTATTTTAACCGAAAAAATTAAACAGGCCAGCTTGAGTAATGATGATAAGGTGTTCTTGCAGAAATTACGGATTAAAATTTCAAAATTATTATACTAAAATGGTAGAACCTGATATACTTATCGGTATGGATTATTTTTGGGAAATAATGGAAGATGCAATAAGTAGAAAACTTCCTTCTGGACTCTATGTAATTGAGTCAAAAATTGGTATTTTAATTTCAGGAAAAAGGGATGACTCAAATTCCGATAAGAAATTTACTAAAAGTTATAGCGCAATCACGTTTGATTCCCATAAAATGGATGAAAATATGATTAATATTGAATCGCTTTGGAATTTAGAATCGATAGGAATAACAGATAATGCTGAAATTAATGATGAAGAAATCGCATTAAGTTAAGTTAATAAATCAATTAAATTTATTGATGGTCGATATTATGTTTCCTGGCCTTGGAGATCTAATGAAATTAATTTACCCGATAATTATGGCTTGGCTTTTGGAAGATTAAAATCAGTTATGAAAAGATTTTATGAAAATCCAGAATTGTTGAAAAAGTATTCAAAAATTATTAATGAGCAGTTGGAAAATGGAATAATTGAAAAGGTTTTGGAAGACATTCCTGAAACTAGGAAGCATTATTTGCCTCATCATCCAGTCATTACCCC